>OX463859.1:4883960-5139467 GCA_949825065.1 Odontocerum albicorne | reverse complement strand
TTACATGGCTAAAGAGCATTGCTTTTCAGGATTGCTTATCAAGCATATGCGATCTAAGATATGAACGCGTGTGTTGATGGAACCACTTTAATAATAATTGGTTCAATTTCTTGGCGTGATGTTTCCATTTTACGTTGTGCGAAAGGCGAGAAAGTGTTGGATCTTGTCTGATAAGATGCGAAGAGATATAGTTATACAAAATTGCTGTACAGTTTATTAAACCTATAAATCGTTTACATTATAATTTTTTTAACAGTGTGCACATAAGTTAATTTAAGGTGCATTGATTTAAAAGTACAGTATTTATTGTACAGATAATAAAACAGTTCAAAAACAAATCTATCATATATCGACCAAAGGACAATAGTTTTTTGTGTCATGAGTGTTTACAAATGATATAAATTGTTTTATAATTTTCATTTATTATATCAATATTAAACTGCTGAAATGCGCATGGTAAGATGGTCAGCTGGTGTGTCCCTAATAGACAGGAAGCCTAGGTGTTACATACATCAACAGTAAGATGGAGGAGAGGCGATTGAGATGGTGTGGGCACGTTGGACGCAGAGCACCCGATCACAATTGTGAACCAGGCAATCTCCATGGATCTTCCTCGAATAACAACCAGAGGAAGACCAAAGAATTCGTGGGTGGTGCAAAAAGATAACCTGATACAGAGGCACGGCCTGGTGGACGTAGTCCGGGACAGAAGAGTATACAACCTGAGGACGAGGAGAGCTGACCCTAACAGTCTTCGCAGACAGTGAGTTGGGATGGAGCCAGGGAGAAGAAGATTTATTACATCAATATTTATTTATTTTACACATGACAAGAAATACGAGTATACATAATTTGCGAAAAAACAACAGGTAATTTAATTTGGACACACAATTTTAATGGATCTGCGTTTGTTGCCTTTCATTGGTCGTGTCCCCAGTAAACTAGGCTTATGCCTGTATCTCACTGAGGACATATAGCGTGAAAAAATTAATCGATACTTCTTTCCGATTTTTCATTATATGAAACCCCGTTGCACATTCTCATCAACCTGACAAACAGTGACACTCAATTACATATGTATACATCACGTGAAATCAAACTCCTCACACTTCATCACTCTAGACATACCGAAACATTCATCCCACAATATACCGCACATAATCGTAAATAAAATATATAAACATATAAATATAAAACAACAAAAAAACACCACACTCAAGAGCTTACACAAATCTTTTCCACTAGTCACTCCTCTTCCAAGCCCAAGTATTCAAACTCCTGTCGCAATAACAACCACGCTCCGATCGACTTCCTAAATTGTTTTCCTCCTTTTGCCTTTATTGAATTCGGCACCCCATTGTTGTCAGAATGTATTGTTGTTCTATTTAAAATTTCATAAACATGTATTGTATAACATGTTTTAAAAGGGGGTAAACAAAGGATATATTATGCTACAGCCAGCAAAATGATTACAAAGTCTAGCAATATGATAAAATGTTCGAAAACAGCTTCAACTTATTTGAAATGCCTTCTCCAAGTGGGTTACATCAATAAATAACGATTAATAGAGTTGCATTCCAAGATCCCGTTGTTACCCACTGGCCGGCTGTTGTGTCATCCTCATTGTGTTTCTGTCACAAGTCTCCAGTGAGAACACGTCACTTACAGTGACTGATAAGGCGGGAAAACTGAAGTAAGACCGAAGTTACTACCTTGGGGTATACCAGTAGTAAGAGTGAACAAATGATTTCGAGTAAATCGAAACCAAGCTAATAATTAATTTATTTAAAAAAAAAAACTTCTATATATCTCTATCCTATCTAAGCGGGTGCCTCGGGAAAACCTTTTATATATATATATATATATATATATATATATATATATATATATATATATATATATATATATATATATATATATATATTATATATATATATATATATATATATATATATATATATATATATATATATATATATATATATATATATATATATATATATATATATATATATATATAATATATATATATATATATATATATATATATATATATATATATATATATATATATATATATATATATATATATATTATATATATATATATATATATATATATATATATATATATATATATATATATATATATATATATATATATATATTATATATATATATATATATATATATATATATATATATATATATATATATATATATATATATATATATATAATATATATATATATATATATATATAATATATATATATATATATATATATATATATATATATATATATATATATATATATATATATATATATATATATATATATATATATATATATATAATATATATATATATATATATATATATATATATATATATATATATATATATATATATATATATATATATATATATATATATATATATATATATATATATATATTATATATATATATATATATATATATATATATATATATATATATATATATATATATATTTTTTTTTTTTTTTAGTACAATCGGAAATTGAACTGAAAACCCCAAGAAGAAGTCGTCTTACCAACTAGGCCACGCAGTTTGTCTATCTAGAGTTTTGTTAGTACCTTGACCACCGATCTCGACAATCGTGGTTTTAAGGTTAACGTTCCCGCTAAACAAGCGGGTCCCCAGGTTTGATTTCTTTCGCAGTCACTTCTTGTCAAGTATTTCTCTCGTTAAGCATACGAATTTATGTTTTCTGTAGCTTATATACGGCATATCATATTTTTTAGCGCTATTAAGCATCACAAAAATACTGCTATTTAAAAATCTGCCTAACGAAAGGCTGATGTAGATTAAACTTGCACTCGTCTTATGGACACTCGGTCCGACGCCATGTTAACACTTGCCACCCTGTGATGGATAGCGAGTGACCAGGACTTACATTTTATTTGATTATTCGACGTTTTTATACATAATAAAATGATTTTTATAGCTAATTACAAAAAATAAACTAGCAGATCTTGCATAATTTTAATTTAAAATATACATTTTTCACTGGACGCTTAGCGTCCAGCACCGTGGCTGGCGGAATTTTTTTAGCACAGTAAGACAAGTGTTAATTATCTTTCTTTATTATTACTCACATTAGCACATGTTTGAAACAAATATTTGATAAAGACCGCAGAAAAACTTATCAAAAGAAGACAATTTACAAAAAAAAAACATTCGTCGATCTTCCTATAGTATATTAACAGATTCTGTTTTAGGTGGAGTGTGAAGGAGTATTGCATGTTAAAATGTAGTTAATAGCGTAGGCACCTGTGAACCAATCTCTTGTGACTCTAACTGAACTGAATGTCATCCACCACGACGTGGCATTGTGTAACGGTTACCAAAGCGAAAAGGATCATTAGTCAGCATTATTTAGAGCTAATGAGCTCGCCGCTATTGATTGCGTTGTGGGATGCTGTGAAGAAAGATATTTGTGGGCATTGATAGGAAGGCAGGTGGAAAGGTTATTCCCCATTCGAGATTTATTACAGTTGTAATCCCCATAATCATTTTACACATAAAAATTACACTTCACCTAAATCCGAATTTGTTACAATCATATATCGGAAAATCTAAAAAGGTTTATTTTTAGTTCGTCTTTCCTTACTGAGTTTTCTGTGGTTTTCCTAACAAATATGTTTTTTTTAAACAGATGCAGAGACAGGGAAGTAACTAATCCAATTGCCGCAGTCACTACATTCCTATTATTCAATTTATAAATCACTACATTCCTATTATTCAATTTATAAATCACTACATTCCTATTATTCAAATTTTTTAACAGATTCAGTCACTATATTCGCAGTCACTACATTCCTATTATTCAAAATTTTCAGTCACTACATTCGCAGATTCAGTCACTACATTCGCAGTCAAGATTCAGTCACTACATTCAGTCACTACATTCAGTCACTACATTCAGTCACTACATTCAGTCACTACATTCAGTCACTACATTCAGTCACTACATTCAGTCACTACATTCGCAGTCAAGATTCAGTCACTACATTCGCAGTCACTACATTCCTATTATTCAAAACCGCAGTCACTACATTCCTATTATTCAAAACCGCAGTCACTACATTTCTATTATTCAAAATTTTCAGTCACTACATTCACAGATTCAGTCACTACATTCGCAGTCAAGATTCAGTCACTACATTCAGTCACTACATTCAGTCACCACAAGATTCAGTCACTACATTCGCAGTCACTACATTCCTATTATTCAAAACCGCAGTCACTACATTCCTATTATTCAAATTTTTAAACAGATGCAGAGACAGGGAAGTTACTTATCCAATTGCCGCAGCCACTACATTCCTATTATTCAATTTATATATCTACATGTTGTAATATTTATAAGTTGACAATAATAATGATGTCGAGTCCTTGTTAGACAGCCCTTGAGAAGAGTTTGTTCTGTAAACGGCACTATATAAATTGTCCTTTTATGAATGATAATTTTAAAAGAAACAGAGTATGCTCAAAAAGGGAAAATGCACAATGAGGAGGTGCATAATTCCTATACGAAAAGTTCCGACGTGTTTTGGCTTCGGAAAATCGAAAAGAATAAAATGTCCAAAAAAATTATTTCATAAAGCTTTGACTATTTTTTCAAAATACTTAAAAAGGCGACCGAATCATTTGGACTTTTTTACAGTTGGGCTAAGCAAATATTGTTGTAGGGAAAAAAAGTGTACGTATGATATAATATTTGCATATAAAATGAGAGTTAATATATTTTTTTAAACTAAATAAATATACACATACATTTATTAATTTATAAAACACTTTTATGAAAATACATCTGGCGGATTAAGCTTCTTCTCTACAAAACCCTCGTTCATCCCATCTTGACCCATGCTGCGCCCGTTTAGGGTAGTGTGAGCAACACGGATCACCTGAAGTTACAACGAGTACAAAACAAGGCATTCAAGATCTCCTTCAACACCCATCCCAGAACAAACCTCTCCCGACTTCACGTCTAACAGCGGGAAGAAACCCTCCAACACCACATTGCTTTGACCGTCAAGTTCTATAAAAACCAACAGGACCACAGCAATCCTTAATTCGCTGTCTTGGGGGCTTGCGAAAATAACTTCGACCTATCTTTCTGATATCGTTATACAGGCTTCTAAAGCATCATCTGTTGACTGACTAGTCTACTTACAGTATTAGCAGGGATGATCAAGACCTGAGTGAATGTGATGAAAAGCAAGTAGCCTTAACGAGTGGCTATGAACGTGTGGAATAATTTGTATTAAAATAATTCCTCTTCTTCCTAGTGTCATGTCAGGTCCCCCCAACGTTGAATATTATCTGAGAGTAAACATATTTGTCCCCGGCAACCCGAAAAAGATCCCCAACGCTCCTTATACCAGTACAATCACGTATATTGCGGAGTCAGGAGATTTGCCTCCTATTAAAATAATTAGTCGTAAGAATTGTTATCTAGTTATACGTTAGTATGAAGGCTTAAACAAATAGATATTAAGATAATTTGTGATAAAAAAATGCATTTTAGAAATAAAAATGAAGTTAGCTTATAGTTATAATATATAACTTAGATTAGTTCCATAGTTCTTTAGTAATACATTTGTATACGATTACAGGTAAAGCCTTTATTAAATGTATTTATAATTGGTTTATTTAATAAATAAATACTTCTGGCGAATTTATTGCTTTAGAGCTTTTTCAGCCAATCAATAAGCTTTCATTTCACAATTATTATTGGTATATGTAAGTTCACAGTGTCCATAACGTAGTAAATGATAAGAACATGTGAGAAAAACTTACGAAAATTAAAATAAAAGATAAATCACAAAGAACTTGGAATAAGGACAGTGCTTTTATGGAATTATTAAATGTATATATATATAATAGATTACTTTAATAAATTAAAAAAACCTCTGGAGAATTTATTGCTTTAGAGCTTTTTCTGCCAATCAATAAGCTTTCATTTCACAATTATTATTGGTACATGTAAGTTCACAGTGTCCATAACGTAGTAAATGATAAGAACATGTGAGAAAAACTTACGAAAATTAAAATAAAAGATAAATCACAAAGAACTTGGAATAAGGACAGACCTTTTATGGAAGTTTGGAAAGAGGTATATTTTGAGATAAATAATCTTCCTTAAGTTTTATTTTAAATATCGATAAGGGCGTAGCACATCTGATTGAGCCGGAAAGATTGAACCATAGTTGAGCCAAAAAGATTCGAGCCCAAAAGATTCGAGCCAAACTAAATAAAAAACCCAAACAGTACTAATTCCCATTCATGTCCTCGTAATTTTTTTTTGTATTGAAACAAAAATATCACAATTTTTGTCTTTTCCACATTCATAAATTTCGTCATGTACAATTCTATTATTCACTTGATAGAGCCATTTTTTCACGGTCTACCTCTTATTCATGCACATTGCTCTTTTGACTTGTATACTCGCTTAATCATTCTTTCATCATCCATTCTCTCCTCTCCACAAGTTCAAACCATCTTAAATCTACTTTCTCCATCTTACTTACAACATAAATTTTATCCATGCATTCATTTCTGATGTCTTCATTCTTTTAAATTTAAAATCTTTATAATTGTGTTAAGAGATTGTTTTCTTTATAATGATAAATTTGACGAGACTCTCTGGTCATATATGAATATTTGATTTGATCCTTCATTTCAAAATATTAAACGGAATAATATTCTGTCATGTATCTACTGCCAGCACATGCTAATCTTATCTATACATTCACCCTCAACGCAACCAATGTTTCGCTTATCTAAGAACCTATAAATATCATTATCTGTAACACGGTATAATCACCAACACCGATGTTATCTTATCCACATTCAAATAAATATTATAAGTTATATTATACCCTTGTCAAGCTTATCGATACTTACCATGTACTAGATCCTATTATCACATTAGTGTCAATTTAACTTCGATGTGTTATGTTAAGTTTATCATCTCGTCTGCCCAAATTCAATAAGATTAGATATCACTAAATGAGTAAGCTGGGGACGAGATAAATCACCGATATCGACTCGACCTTAAAGGGCAAATATAACATGCTCGACGAATTCTTTCTTAATCTATTGAAGGGTCGTGGTATAGTTATCTTTGCTTTAAATAGGAGGTCATATCTGAGGCAGCATCATTATTCTTAAAGCCGCTAAGATATTAACATCATCCTTATTATAATACTGTTAATATTATACATCAATTTAATTCAACCTTCATACAAATAAAACTACACGTTGAAATTCTAAAAGTGTTTTCGTTGCAAAAGGCCATAACAATTTTGTCCTAAGCTCCTGAATTTGATTTGTTTCCGATTTCGCAGGATATATGTTATTAATGCGTTTCAGCTGAGAAATTAACTGCTAATTGAATTCTCCCGAACCAAGATTGCATGGATTAGGTGATTCCTATTCTGCAGTCTCGGACATATTTGGATAAGTCTTAATGCCTAGAAAAGTTCTCTGAGTGATCCTTTTTGTTTACTTGTACCACAAATTTATTTGTGCCACGTTAAAGTGACTTTTATTGATTACTTTTTATATCTTCTCGTTGACTTTTTACTTTCAAACTTTTCGAGATCTCTGATAATATCTTAAAGTTTCAATATGTGGATAGATTATACAAAAATGTAGTGTTTTTATGTAAGTACCTTGGATCTCCTGAGCTCTGGTCTGTCTCATGTTTGTATTATATTTATGGCAGGTAGAAGATAGATCGATCTCGGAGTGGACTGGGGAGCATGGCTTACTCATAAATTCCTGGAAATCTCAAGCCATCCTTAGTGGCAGCCCTCAGCTTCTCGGTAAATTCAACACTTACTTACTTGATGGCTCTATCATACCATTACATAAAACTGTTAAAAACCTAGGAGTGCTAATAGATAACACTCTCATGGCGAGATCAAATAAATGAGGTAAGCCGAAGGATCTTCTTCAACATTCATTCCCTTAAAGTGTTGCAAAGATTCCTACCATCTAAAACCAAAATTTTACTCGTACAATATCTGCTCTTTCCGATTCTGGACTATGCGAACGTATATTACTTGGATGTTACAGAGGAACAGCTGGACAAATTACAGCGTATTCAAAATGTGTGTCTAAGATTCATTTTCAACCTACGTAAGTATGATCATATAACTTCATACCAGAAGGGATTGAACTGGTTGAATGCTAGAAATAGA
Organism: Odontocerum albicorne; assembly: GCA_949825065.1. Taxonomy (NCBI): domain Eukaryota; kingdom Metazoa; phylum Arthropoda; class Insecta; order Trichoptera; family Odontoceridae; genus Odontocerum; species Odontocerum albicorne. Next base: position 5,131,211 of record OX463859.1, on the reverse strand, counting down.
CGCCAAATTCACATACTGTCTCTTTTGTATATTATCCTTAACTGTTCCGCCGCACCCTCTTATGTCGCCGAAAATTTTCAGCGTCTTTCCAATCATGGATTACGCTCAAACAGAGATTGTTTATTGGCCTTTCCAGTTCCCCGTTCCTCTTTCTTTACGTCGTCCTTTACTGTCCATGCAGTGAGACTCTGGAATCAGTATGAATCCTTGGCATGCTTTAAGAAGCGACTGAAAAAACAATTAATTTCTAGTCAGTAAAATACCGTGTTTCATTCCTGATTTTTCTTTTCCTTTCCTCTCTACCATCCCTTCATTTCCTTTTGATTGATGATATCTCACTTTATATGAAAAATAATGTTCGGGTGATTGCCCGTCTTTGTGGGGTTCGTGGGCATGTGCTCACGTATATGTTTATGGATTTCGTGGGGATGGATGGTCATTTGAATCATTTATGCGACCACGTAACTTGCTTCATTTACTTTTCTCTGGTTGGTTAGAAGAGATTGCCGCCTGGCAATAAGCCCGCCGGATTGTATTGCAATAAAAGTGTTAAATAAATAAATAAATAGATAGCTTTCTGATACTTTTGTATATGATTCATGTTGATGTTTATACTTTTATGACAATTTGATTTTATATTCATGTGTACTTATAATTATTATTGGTGTACGAGTATTACTGTTATAACTATTTTTATTGGTCGATAAAATATCATACATTGTAATAAATACATAAATTATGGTGTTAGGGCGTAATAAGTGATCGTTAGAAATGATTTGAATTATACGGTACATCGGTTACGAGATGGTAGATGATGGTGGTATTAGCAGACGACAAGCAGGTCTCAGACATTGGAGGGCAGACGCAGACAAAGGGGAGTCAGTCTGGAGAGGTCGACGTCCTCGCGGGAATCCCGTGCCACCGCACTGGTATGTATTCTGCACTCCCATGACAGCAGTCAGAACTCTTCTGACAATTACGAAATTATGCGCAAACTGTCATTCTTTTGAAGAGTGATTAACTGAAAAGTGTTAAATTAAGTTTTGTATGCTTGGCTATTGTTTTTTTTTTATCGACTAAGGTATGTTGAAAAACACCGTGTGAAGGAATAAATGAAGTTCGTCGTCTTACGCGTGTTGGTAATACTGAGACACATTGAAATGTTATATTTATATGAGTCTGACAGCAACTTTTACCAAACGGGGACTATTTAACTTTTTTGTATTGTATTACTCGAAAGTAAATGCCATTTAATTTATTTATTTATTTTCTTAATGCAGGCTTAGCACAATTACATTGAAAAATACAAATAATGTTAACAATAAAAAATATATAACACAAACATACACACACATACATTTGTATATACACTAACATACACATACACTTAAAGTCACTTAAATACGTTGATGAATGGTTTCTAACGCGCTCAATCTTAGAAGAAAATTAATTTTTGCTTTTGGTAATGTGATATGAAATATGTCAATATCCGAAGCAGTCCCGTTTAGAAGAGTTAAGGCCCTTCCAACAGGCATAGCGGCTGGAAGACCCGTTCTTGCGTATGTTATTGAGAACAGTTCTTGCCGGCGCAGTCTAGTGTAATTGTTAGGAACATTTAACGCTAATCTTTGTAGTAATGCTGGACAGCTCACAACTCCTCGAACGAGTCTGACAACGTATACCAGGAGATGCAGATCTCTTCTTACGCTCAAGGAGTTATACCCGAAAATATATGGGTGAGTAATGAAATATTTGAGCAAGTTGAATAATAATTATGGTAGAGTTTCTAGGGATATCGAACGGCGCGCTGCTATAGAAAACAAAGTCAATTGGGAACTCAAACATGTATACTCAACCGGATAGTATCAAATTATGCTAAGATTATAGTCCAAAACAGTGTTCTAGAATCCACTTCGATGTATGGGAGTGAAACGTGAACGTGGACGTGGAAAAATATTAAAAGAGTCGAATAAATGCGTGTATTTAGAAAAATCTATGGGGTGAAAATATATGATAGAATATGTAATGCAGTGTCAAGGGATGAATTAAAGTTAAGGCTGATGTGTTGATATATATGAAGAAGAGAACTCTGAGATGATTTGGGCATGTGGAACGAATACACGAAGAAAGACTAACAAAACAAATATAGATGGCGTGGTAGAGGAAGACCAAGGAAAGTATGATTGGAACAAATGAAAGATTTTGTGAAAGAAGGAGTTGTACGATAATTCGTAGAAGCTCTATGAGAAGGTGTAAAGAGCAGGAAAAATATAAATATATGTTGACAGAGGCAAGCCTGGCGCTTTGTAGTCTTTGGTTGCGTCAGTAGGTAAACGGCGTGATTGTACGTATGCATTTAATTTCTTTGTGCATTGAACAATATTGCACCAAGAAATTAAATGAAAGAAAATGACTTATTATTTAACATTCTACAGGGAGGTCTCCACAAAAATAGGGTTTAAAACTAAATATTAACTGAGATAAAAAATAAAATATAAACAACTGTTTTTTTTGCCAAAAAATACTTGAGATTTTTCGCACATTTTATGCAAAATATGCTGGGATTAAAAGGGTTAAGCACTATGTCAATAAACTATACAACTACCTTATTCTACCTATGTGAGGATCAAATGCGGTCAAAAAACTATACAATTACGAGTGTCCTTTAAACACTCAATCAGTAAACTATATAACTGTGATTGCCTCTTAAGCACTAGGTCCATAAACTGTACAACTGCGATTGTCCCTTAATTACGAGATCCATAATTTATACAACACGGATTGTCCTTCAAGCACTAGGTCGATTAACTATGTAACTATTATTGCCCTTTGAGCATTAGGTACATTAACTATACAACTATTATTGTCCTTTAAGTACTAGGTCCATAAACTATACAACTATTATTGTCCCTTTAAGTACTAGGTTCATAAACTATACAACTATTATTGTCCTTTAAGCACTAGGTTCATAAATTATACAACTGCAATTGGCCCTTAATTACTAGATCCATAAATTATACAACTGCAGTTGTCCGTTGAGTAAAATGTCAATAAACTACACAGCCGCTATTGCCCTTTAAGCACTAGGTCAATAAACTAAACAACTGTGATTCTCCCTTAAGCACTAGGTCAATAAACTGCGGTTGTGTACCGTATCGTCAAGTGACGCTTGTTAGTGCTCCATTTAGGGGGTAGACATGATAAAGAAGTTGCGAATCATCGGTCTCGTTGATTGTATCGGTTGGAATGTGCTAGGTCGGCAAAAAATGGCACAATTAAAATTTCGCTTCATCGGTTTGCATATCCACACCAGTGTTTCTAAAATATTTCAAATTCAATTTGTTTTTTTACAGCAGAGCAACACTTCACTTTCTTCATCTTCAGCATTGCATTTTCCGCCGATTCGCAATTTTTTTAATGTCCTTATTCTGTCATACATTGTTCTTCCACAGACTTTATGTGAAGCTCTTATTTATACCGCGTTTATATAATCCCATTTTGAATCCCGTATCCAATAAAATACCTTTTGGGTGCTAAAAATGTGAACCATCTCATCAAATATTCCAGTCAAATAATCGATCGATTCATTCGCTATTAGAAAACGACATCACTTACATATTTGATAATACGTCTGTCTTCCATCTTCAGGGGAGTCTTGTTTGTGCTCCCCTGAAGATGAGGTGAAAGCCTTGAAACCGGCAGGGTTATACCGTTACAAAAAGTGGAATAAACAGTGTTTGATAAAACCAATTACAATAGATATCTTTGACATGCGTTCTGTTTCTTCTCCACCATGAGTGAGCTCTGCGCTTCAAACGCGCTCCAAATGCAAGTTTTGCTTTCAAATTTGCTACGAGTCAATTAATTAAACAGCGTTTTCAGCACCGTTTGACTTTAAAACGACTTCTCATCACAAATCCAAGTGATTTGTAAGCTGAATTGCGCATAAGTTATATGCGAGAACCAAATACGAGAATGCTGTGTAACAAGACACCCATATTTTTTATTTGTCTATGCGAGGTTATAGGCATGGGCCATAGAGAGCCCATTTAAAAATCATCGAACGATTTAGACACATATATAGTATAATTCATTTTACCTACCAAATCTGTTTTATCCCCAGCGTAATTTTCAAGTAATTATTAAATACATTTTTTCTAATACTTTGAGAACCGCTACTTCAGGCGCTGAACAGTTGTTAACAAACGGCTGATGTTATCAAAAGGACATTTTTATTTGGTTACGGTATTTTTAGCCGCTTTGGTTTTGATTATACCCCGCGGCTTCGTTCAGCGATGACGCACTTTATTGGTAATTGTATATTTAAAGGAAAGGAGTTTTAAACTTTTTTGTTTTGTATATCTTTTAAAACGATTATTTTTTTATAGAGAAAGAGAAACTTAGCAAACTTTTCATTCAGTGCCTGTTTTTGTAACCTATTTTCTGGACGACCTTTTTACCCTATATGATACAACGTTTGTATTCCACCCGGAAGTTTCATGTTGGATTCCCGATTCTATAAAAAAAGTATATGTTGGGAGGGTGTGGGATGGAAGCCCCCCAATGCCCTTGCGGTCGGGCTCGCCCTAGATTGGTGGGGTGTATCTCGGCCGGGGGAACGTTTGTGGGATGAGCCCGGACCTTTTAATGTCTTCTCTCTTGAATGTATTTTTTTATCATCTATTTATTTTCTTTGTTTTTTTTATCTTCTTGTTCTACGTGTTCAAGGGTGTGAGCTGAAAAATATCTGGTGTCCCCGTGGCTGGGCTCGCCTTATATAGGTGGGGTGTATCTTGGCCGAGGGGATGTTATTGGATGAGCCCAGACATTTTAATAGCTTCTGTTTTTTAATGTATTCTCTTTTTAATGTGTTCTTGAAATGTGTCTAAATGTATTATGGCATGTACATACTATGTTGCTATCAATAAACCTGTATTTATTTATTTATGTTGGTATTTTCAAATAGAACATTTTCGTTTTGGTTCATTGCTCTTTGAATATGTACTGATTGACGGCCTACGTGGCATAATTGGTATTATGTAATACATCTGAGAGTTTCGGATTCAATTGCAATGTTACCCTTAATACAGCTCCCATTCTGGTTTTCTGATAACCTTTCCCTTCCGGTGCTAAAAAAATCGCGCGTTCCAGTGCTGTGTTTTCAATACACATTTAAAATTGGAAAAATATAAATATTCATAGCAAATCGTTTAAATTAATAAAATTTGAAGTCAAAAGTGATAATGAAAACATGAAAAAAACTATCGGCTGCCGTTCACAAAACGGGCATAGAAACCACCTCGTATAGATGCCGGCGAGCTACTGAGATGGGACTCGGAACACTTACACTGTGTATGTTATACCTCGAAGGAAGAGACAACTGTGAACTGAGATTCTATTTCTTGCGTTCCCATATACCGAAGTAGAGTGAGAGTGAGACGTCAATAGCGTCGCTTCCTCACACATAGCGGTTTTTAGAATGAATATACCTACGTCACACACTGGCACACGTTCGATTGTATTGGTGAATTTATTCCCGATTTTCACAAAATATCTCTGATGTGGCCGATAAGTGCTAATTATTATTAATACAATTTTTTCATTCAATGTGTAAATGTATTACCGAGGAATACCTAAAATCTGAACCCAGTATTTATTATATTTATAGAGATATTATAGTTTTTAGAAGCAATGTGTACTAGTTACACATCACAGGGAAGAAAGGGTTAAAGGCACTTTTGATATATTTCTGGTAAATTGCCATTTGACATGAAGTTTCTCATTGTAGAGAAACAACTGTAATGTATTATTATATAAATAATACAATATATCAGCATAAAAACAGCACCCAAAGCTCACATTTTGTTGACATTGTAAATCGCGTTTAAAAATTCCAATCCACCTTCATCATTGCGAAAAAAATCTCTTTACTCTCAGAACACAGATGCTCTCTACGATCTGGCGAAGAAAGACTCTTTTGCACACCAACGCACCACACCTCATTGTCCACATCTCCATTTTCGGTTCACTCGGCGCGACTGCGGAATGAATTTCTAAGAGGTGTCAGATGTGCACCCTCCTTAGCCTTCCAAAGTCTTTCTTAGCCTTATTTAGCCTTCCTTAGCCTTTTCCACATTAATATACTTTCTCATACAACTTCAACGATTTCTTTAAATTTTTACTCTTCCTACTTTCAGAATATCATTAATTTGAACCAACCGTACCTTCCTTGGTCTTCCTTCCATACGCCCTTCACTCACATCTGCACTGGATATTTGTTTTGTGAGTTTTTCTTCATTTATTCGTTCTACATGTCCAAACCATGTAGAACGAATAAATGAAGGACGACCTCCGTGACCTGGTGGTAAGACAGTTGTCTGCCGATCCGGAGGTTGCGGGTTCGATCCCCGCTGGAACCCAGATTTTTTAAATAGGATTCCAGCCTGGTTAACACTTAGGGCCTATAAAAGCATCTTTCTGGTTGGTTGGAAGAGATTGTCACATGGCAATAAACTCGCCAGGTTAAAAAAAAAAAAAAGAAAAAAGAACCATCTTAACGCACTCTTATTTATCTTACTTAACACAAACTCCTAAAGTTTACATTCATCCCTTATTATTTCATTCCGTATTCTGTCAAACATTATCACTTAAATGCGTATTTTGACAAACATTATGACTCCCTGTATTCTTCTTAATTCACGCATCTTTATAGCATTTGCTCGGCTCTTCCCAACATTTTTCTATGCCCACGTTTCCCTCCCATACATCAAAGTGAGCACCAAAATACTATATTGTAATTTATTTTTATCAATCACTGTTTATTCCACTTTTTTGTGACGGTATAACCCTACCGGTTTCAAGGTTTTCACCTCATCTTCAGGTGAGCACAAGGTCTTGTTTGTGACAAGACAAAACAAACAAGACCTTGTGCTCACCTGAAGATGAGGTGAAAGCCCCAAAAAAGTGGAATAAACAGTGTTCGATAAAAATAAATTACAATGTCTTTAAACCTCCACAACGTTAATACCTTAACTATAAACAACGTAATACTATATACTTTGTTATTCCACCACATAAATTTATTCCCGCTACATGTGTTTCTACTTCCTATTCTGAGGCCCTCCTCAGGCAGAACGATCCAGGTTTGTTACCTGAATAGTAATTAAGTCAGACTGGTCAAAATACCACAAAAATTACGATGTAACATGGAACCAGATTGATCTGAAGCACTGCTCTCGTAACAAAGATGGATCATTCCGCACGAAGATAACCTCGGGATATGAGGTAAAATTACGTGTTGTGGAAATTTATGTAATTTATTGTTAATTATTATAATATCGAGTTCGATAAAGTTAGAGCCGAAACCTTGGAAAAAACTCCGTATGACTCATGGCAAATACAATCTTTTATAAGTCACGTAAGTTCGTTTCAAGCACGATGCTGAAATCAAGTGTAAACCCATGGATGCGTTACGAAGTTCACAAGTAATGCCCAAAATCTGGTCATTCTCCCATAGTTTGTATGTCCGTACCGTCTGCAGGTACAGTTACAGCGAAAACAATAGACTATTAGATATAATAAATTCGCCTCGTGGTTATTCTGCCAACTGTACATAAAACAGCTTTGACTTCCTTTATTACAGTTTTTTGCAACTTTTTTACAAAACAGGTTTTTCATGATGGAAAAAATCACATTTAGAATTTTATTAAATATGTTGCGAACGAGTTGAAAAATAATGCTCTTTTGGAAGCATATTCACAGGTGGCGAAAATATGGAAATTGATAATTAACAGCGTGTTGCAATATGCAAAAGGGTCAATGGAATACTAATAGACATTTCCTTCTCTATAAGATTTTTCTCTTACAGTCGTTTAGTATTTTTAAGATGAATTTGGTCCAATCCTCCCGAAAATAAATATTTATTTATTTATTTTATTTATTTAATTAACGACACAACAGTGTCTTTATATACAAATGAACATGTGACAGGTTATACAAGTACTTAAAATTATTGACAAATAATACAAAACTTTATCTTAAACTAACATGAAGATACAAAAATCAGTAGTAATAATAAATTACAGTCATTGTTTTAAAATTATTTAATAATCTTTGAGAATTTTGTGGGAATTTTATGGATAGATATTGAGATATAGAAAACACATGGCCTCATTAGTAGAACGAGATGCAAGTTGCTTTGCAGAATTAAAAGCTTCATACATGTTGATGCAGGGTTACTCAACTCCAGAGGCAAAGTATTGTCCTTAATGTTTTGTTTATATTACGTTATTTATATTAATAAAGGAGATCACAAAGTTAGTAGCTATTTCTAAATATTGTGATATTCTGGCGAATACTATATAAACTTATATTAAAAATATCTAAATTGTTACAAAACTCGTTTCCAAGTCTTTGCATACGAATTATAGAGGAGTTGATTTTATAGTTAGTATAACAATTTTCGGTATAAAAGGGATTGAGCTGTCTTGTGGATCTAGTGGGAATACGAAATGAAATACTTGCGAGTAAGTGAGGTGCATCAATCACTGAGTGAATGATTTTGTATAGCAGTACTAAATATGTCGGAATACCGTTTAGATAAGGTCGAAGATATTTTTTTTGCTGGCCACGCTTTTCAATTTGTCCGCATTGCCAATTTGGATATGTTGAAAAGTACCATACGAATGAATGAATTTCAAGATAAATTTGTGGAGTGTCAATGTTTGAAAGACGACATCTGAAATGAATGCATGAATAAAATGGATATTTTAAATAAGACAAAGAAAGGAGTTTTAAGATGGTTTGGACATGTAGAGAGAATGAATGATGAAGTAATGACTAAGTGAGTATACAAGTCAGATGAGCAAGAGATGTGCGTGGAAAAAGTAGACTTATGAAAACGTGACTGAATCAGATTTTGAAAGAAGGTAAAGGGAAAAGTTCGAATAATTGAAGATTGTTTGACGAGATATACAAATGTGGAGGAAGCGAATGTTTTGCGCATGGATAGAAAAGTTTGGAGATCGGTTCTCTCTACCTACCCCACAAGAGACACGGCGTGATGATATGTATTAATGTACAATAAATAAGTTTTACTGAATTAGAAGTTTTCTGCTTTACTATTTTTGTTAAGAGTAATTTTCTTGGCTTTCACTTCAATTTAAACAAAAAAACAATTCTATATTAAAAGAACATATCTAAGACGAGCAGGTGAGATGGAAAAGATGCTGTATAACAATAAGCCCGCTAGATATACACAAAAAAAATCGAATTTATAATTTCCAACACGATCTCCATTTAGCCTTCTATCGGTTCATCTTCGGACCGATGGCTACTCCAATTAAGCGGTGTCAAAGGGTAGTTTTGCTGCATTCAAAGTTTTCTGTGAAAGTTCTGGCAACTTGTTAGGCTGTTCTGGTCTAAGGAAGGTGTAAAAGTGGATTTATTGTTCTGCGAGTCACTCTCCTTCTCTCGTGACGTCTGACCCTATCGGCGCTACTATGTATATTTTTTACATTAAGGCTTGTCACCCCCGGAGGAAGAGTTCCTTGGTGCAATTATTTGTTTTGTCAATTAAAGTCTGGCTTATAATAAGGGTTTTCCAGATATGTTTGGATACTACCTTCTATGCGTGAGGAGGGATAAGAGGGTCTCTTTTTATATCATCAAGTTGCTAACGGGTGCAACATCTCATCATCTATGAGTATGTTGGGAAATTTATGGTTTTATGTTCCTGACAACAATTCGGGGTACATAATTATTCATTTATCTAGACTGGCTATATCAATTAGATAGATAAACAATTCTATATACATATAAGTAGAACAAACGTGCCAAGAGCCTTTGTTTCACGGGCTATCTATCCCTTTTGAATAGGTCGGATATTGACAAACTCAACATTTCAGAAAATGTTTTTAAAGAGAGCTTTGAGGTTTCTTAATAATTTTATTTCATTTTTATTTTATTAACGACACAACAGTGCCTTTATATACAAATGAACATCTGACAGGTTATACACGTACTTAAAATTATTGACAAATAATACAAAACTTTATCTTAAACTAACATGAATATACAAAAAGCAGTAGTAATAATAGATTACAGTCATTATTTAAAATTATTTAATAATTATATGTATATTTAAGTTCAATATATGTTATGTATGTATACCACAAAATATTACCAAACTTCACCAAGCAGACTTACGTAATTGTCGGAGACTTATTTTATAGAGGTAAAGAACTCAGATTTGTTTTTAGTATACCACGCTTACATAGAACAAAAAATGGATTTGTTGAGAATTTTATGGACAGATCTTGAGATATAAAAAAAACACATGGACTCACTTGTAGAACGAGATGCAAGTTGCTTTGCAGAATCGAAACCTTCCACATGTTGATTCAGGGTTACTCAACTCCAGAGGCAAAGTATTGTCCTTAATGTTTTGTTTATATTACGTTATTTATATTAATAAAGGAGAGCACAAAGTTAGTAGCTATTTCTAAATATTGTTGTGATATTCTGGCGAATACTATTGTATATATACAGGAATTAAGTTGTTTAAGCTTAACGAGTGTGTATTTGGATTTAACCGGTTTACGTTAGTTTTATAAAATACATAAAATATAATAAAAATATTTCTATCATTTAGCGCAGATCGTGATGGATGAGGACTTATTTTGTCCCCCGTACCGTCGTGGATATTGGTGGAATTAAATTAAGAATATTAAAAAAAAGTGTTAGATTTGTTGAAAAGATATTGCAAATTCTAGATCGAATAACGGAGGAAATGAAATGAAATTATTACAATTGTGTCACTAAGACGTGAGATTATTTTTTAATGGAGAATTCCAGTTATTTGTATGAAAAATGCAAAAATTATTTTGCATCAATATAGTTGTAAGATAAACCCGTTATTATTATTGACACTTAATATTTATAATAAATTAGCGTTTTACATTAATATTACACAATTTTGAATACATTAATAAATGTTTTGTAATATATTGTATATAAATGCGTGCCCTTAAAATATTATGCGGGACGAAAATGTATGACATATTACAGAATAACGTGATAAGGGATGAATGTGAACTTAAGGGTGATGTGTTAAGTAAGATAAAGAGAGCATACTGAGATGGTTTGGGCACGTGGAACGAATGAATGAATAACGACTAACAAAACTTATGTACGAGTATAGTGCAAATGTGAGTGGAGGGTGCGTAGAGCATGGACATTTTATAAATTGATAGTCCACACCAGTTTTAGTACCATCTCTGATGGTCCACAACAATTTTTGTACCATTTCTGAAGTCCACACCAGTTTAAATACCATATTTGATAGTCCACACCAGTTTTAGTACCATCTTTGATAGTCCACATCAGTGTTGGTACCATCTTTGATAGTCCACACCAGTTTAAGTACCATCTTTGATAGTCCACCCAAGTTTTAGTACCATCTTTGATAGCCCACATCAGTTTTGGAACCATCTTTGATAGTCCACACCAGTTTTAGTACCATCTTTGATAGTCCACATCAGTTTTAGTACCATCTTTGATAGTTCACCCCAGTTTTAGTACCATTTTTGATAGTCCACATCAGTTTTGGTACCATCTTTGATAGTCCACACCAGTGTTAGTACCATCTTTGATAGTCCACACCAGTTTTAGTACCATGTTTGATAGTCCACCCCAGTTTTAGTACCATCTTTGATAGTCCACACCAGTTTTAGTACCATCTTTGATAGTCCACCCCAGTTTTAGTACCATCTTTGATAGTCCACATCAGTTTTGGTACCATTTTTTATAGTCCACACCAGTGTTAGTAGCATCTCTGATAGTCCACACCAGTTTTAGTACCATCTCTGATAGTCCACATCAGTTTCTGTACCATCTTTGAGTGAAACGTGGACAAAGATACTGCAATCAGCTGAATAAATGCGTACATTTAAAAGAATACATAAAGTGACAATGTATGATATAATATGGAATTAAGTTATTGGACATATGCCAATGTGAACTTAAGACTGATGTGTGGAGTAAAATGAAGAAGAACACACTGAGACGGGTTGGGTATGTAAAGCGAATGTGTTGGGTATGTAAAGCGAATGTATTGGGATGTAAAGCGAATGTGTTGGGAATATAAAGCGAATGTGTTGGGTATGTAAAGCGACTTTATTGGGTATGTAAAACGAATGTGTTGGGTATGTAAAGCGAATGTGTTGGGTATGTAAAGCGAATTTATTGGGTATGTAAAACGAATGTGTTGGGTATGTAAAGCGAATGTATTGGGTATGCAAAGCGAATGTATTGGGTATGTAAACCGAATGCATTGGGTATGTAAAGAGAATGTATTGGGTATGTAATGCAAATGTGTTGGGTATGCAAAGCGAATGAATGAAGGAAGACTTAGAAAACTTTTAACAATTATGGACTATCATCTTAACAGATTTTTTTACTGTCGAGTTTGAGTGTATGTTTTAATGTCCATTTGATACGTACTCGGAAATGTACACCATTACACAATTTCCCTGTCGGGATAGCCAGAGAGGACAGAGTGCCATACTTTACTAACTCGACACACATCCTTAGCCTCTTCCACATCCATATACCTTCTTGTAAAACTTCTACGATTTCTCTGACTTTTCCTCGTTTCATTATTTGATATGTTAATAAAATAAATATCCAATATAAAACTATGTTTAAAATATAAAAAATAATCCATAGTGATTCTCACACCATGCCAGACACCATGGTATATATTGGACCACCATGCACAGGCGACCCATCGACCAACTGGGCGTGGACACGTGAAAATGAAATCGGTTTACCGTTACACCGACAACCGGCGGCTATAAAACCGGTCTTAATTCTTCAAAATCGACTCCTCTGGTTCGATTGTGGCACATCGCATTGCCGTTTTGCACATTTTTTTCATTCTGTGTTCGCATATTCAAATTCATTAGTGCGTTCTCACAGTGCGGCCAGCACCAGGGTCTTGCCTAGAAAAAGTGACGCCCGTTTGCAAAAAAATTAAATATGCTATTTTAGTGTTATAATATTTAATTTTAATGTTATTAACTTATGTAACGTTCTTTTTACATTTATATACAATATATAGCATCGCATCATTTTCTTGTCGGGGTAGGCAAATAGGGCAGAGCTAGACTTTCCTATCTCGACACATATCCTTAGCCTTTCCAACACCTATACACTTTCTCATACAACTTCTACGATTTCTCTGACTTTCTACGTTTTCTTCTTTGAGAATATCATCCACTTGATCCAAAAATACATTCCTTGGTCATCCTCTCACGTGCCTTCCCCAAATATTGGCATTTAAGTGGTGATGGGATTGAACTAAACTCAACTGAATATCGTCCGACCATCCAGAAAGGTAGTGAACAAGTCTGAAGTGAAAACTAGTCTGTAACCCTTATTTAAAATCTGGGTATCGACGAGAAACAATCTACTAATTTCCAATTCAGAAGACTGATTGGTTTTCATTACTACTTTTCTCGAATAAGAAAAAACTGCTGGTAATATGGTTGGTTGGGAGAGATTGCAGTCTGGTAATAAGCTAGCCAGATTGTTTTACTATAAAGTATAAATAAATACACAAATGAAATACATACATTTTTTTTAGATCAAATCAATTCGTATTATTGTATTTAAAAAATAATACATTCTCTTCAGAAGTGAACCAGTCAGATATTGAACTTAATATTTTCGTATCTCTATGCGAATATTTTGAGAGTTACTTTATAAAGACTAAACAATAATGGAGTTTTAAATATGTAATGGAGTTTAAAATATGTAATGGAGTTTAAAATATGTAATGGAGTTTAAAATATGTAACGAAATAAAGTGATTTGGGATGAATGTCAACTTAAGAATGATGTGTTGAGTAACATCAGATGAAGATGACTCTAAGATGTTTTTATCACGCGGAACGAATGTGTGTGCCAAAGATTTATTTTCAACCTACGTAAGTACGATCATATAACTTCATACCAGAAGGCATTGAACTGGTTGAATGTTAGAAATAGACGCCAAATTCACATACTGTCTCTATTGTATAACATCCTTAACTGTCCCGCCGCACCCTCTTATCTCGCCGAAATTTTTCAGCGTCTTTCCAATCATGGATTAGCGCTACGCTCAAACAGAGATTGTTTATTGGCCTTTCCAGTTCACCGCTCCTCTTTCTTTACGCCGTCCGTTACTGTACATGTAGTGAGACTCTGGAATCAGTTACAAACCAATATAAGACTCACTCCGTCCTTGCCATGCTTTAAGAAGCGACTGAAAAAGCTCAAAATTTCAAGTCAGTAAAATAACGTGTTTCATTCCTGATTTTCCTTCTCCTTTCCTCTCCACCATCCCTTCCTTTCCTTTTGATTGATGATATCTCACTTTATATGAAAAAGAATGTTCGGGTGATTGTCCGTCTTTGTGGGGTTCGTGGGCATGTGCTCACGTATATGTTTATGGATTTCGTGGGGATGGATGGTCATTTGAATAATTTATGCGACCACGTAACTTGCTTCATTTACTTTTGTCTGGTTGGTTGGAAGAGATTTCCGCCTGGCAATAAGCCCGCCAGATTGTATTTGCAATTAAAGTGTTAAATAAAAAAACATAAACGAATAAATTATGAAATATGAAGAAAACAAATACATAATGCTAATTTGAGTGAAAGGCGTGGTAGAGGGAGACCGAGGAAGTATAATTGGATCAAGTGAATGATACTTTGAGTGAAGGAAAAATAAGAAGTAAGATACATTATACAATCTGTAAGAAAAGGTGTATGGATGTAGAAGAGGCGAAATATGTGTGTTGAGATAGGAAATATTGGCACTCTGTTATCTCTGCCTACCGTAGCAGTGAAACGGTGTGATGAGATGTATAATATGTTTTTTATCTATTATTTATAGTTATGGCATTAACTCTGTGGAAGTTTGAAGACATTGTAACTTTTTTAGTCCTACACTGTTTATTCCATTTTATATAACGGTATATTCCAGCCAATTTCAAAGTTCAAACCTCATCATCAGGGGAGCACAAACAAGACTTATTTGAAGGCCTTGTTTGTACTCCCTTGATGATGAGGTGAAAACCTGGCCGGTAGGGTTATACCGTTATATAAATTGGAATAAACAGAGTCGAACTAAACAAATTACGTAGTGTCTGTAATTTTATTATATTAATTATGTTAATCAAAGATAAACGTGTTTCTACTTTTTGTTTCGAGGTTTCTTTTTTCAATTTATTATTTATTAACATTTTAAAATGGAGTTCTAATAAGTTGAATCTCTTTATAGAAAAAAAAGAATGATTTAGGGTGTGCCAGCCCTGATAAGCACAAGCACTATAAATAGTCCAGCACCTTATGGACCACAACAGACGACCGTATTGAAGTTATTGGGTTACTCTGACCAACTCTCTCCTTCGGCATCGTGGTTTTGGCTTTTTGTGGCATTTTTTTTACCTTTCATTGATTATTGTGCAAAATTACATTCCGAAACGACGGCATTTAATAATTAATGTATTGACACGTTTTACCACAAATCAACCACCTTCAGGAATTACATACAAACATATCATCACGCCGTCTCCTTAGCGGGGTAGGCAGAGATAACAGATCTCCAAACTTTTCTATACAACCAAAAAAAAATCGCCTCCTTCACGTTCATACATCTCGTCATGCACAATTTTCTATTATTCATACTTCTCACTTTACCTTTTTTCAAAATCTATTCCATTTGGTCCAGCTACGTTTTCTTCGATCTATCTCTGTCACGCACACCTTTCACCTCTGACTTGTATATTCGCGTAGTCGTTCTTTCATCGTTCATTCTCTCCACATGTCCAAACCATCTTAAAGCTCCTTTATTTATCTTATTTAAATCATCATTTTTATCCATGCATTCATTTCTGATGTCTTCATTACACTTTCTTTCTAATATTGACATTACACATTTTCCTTAGTGCAGGCATCTCCACAGCATTTCTTGATTCCCTACTCTTATTATTCTGTGAAGTCTGAGGTTCCCACCCATACATCAAGGTGGGCACCAACATACTATTGTGCATTATCATTTTTTTATACTGTATATGTTATAATGCGCGGTTGTTGTATATAACACTAAGTTTTCCGTTTGGATTCGATCTTGGATGAAATCTGTAAATTAATTCATATTGGCGTGCGATCTATAAAATGCTATACTTGCATAGTCATTCTTTCATAATTCATTCTCTCCACGTGTCCAAGTCATCTTGAAGCACCATACATACAAACCAAATCCCGCAGGATTTCAGATTTTAAAAAAAATCTAGTATATTTTTCATGTAAGACCTGTTTAACATCTTTCTGATTGGTTGGAAGGTATTACAACATTGGTAATTATCTCGCTAGGTGGTACTGTATATAACATAAGTGTAATACAATACGCTTTAACTTGTTCAGGCCGGAATCTTTTGGACTTTAATGTTAGGTCACTAAGCCATAGATGAAAGATGCAATGAACCCATAAATAATACATAATATTTTATTGTGAGGGGCAATCCACTAATATCTGTTTATGTACATACATACATATGTGGTCAGATTATTCGAAACTGGTTTTTAATAAATTGAAATTATCCGGTATTTATTTTTTGCGTTTTGATAGTATAATAAATTTTGTCAAATTATGGGTTGTAAAATATTGCTTTGGGATAAATTTATCACCCAACGTGTTGTTGCACTGGAATTACAAAAGGGTTCCCGACTTTCTGATTTTATTTGAGAAATCGTCATCGATTTTCCTTAGCATTCCATTCCGAATGCGTTTATTCACCTTTTCCATTTTTTTTTCTTATATCTCAAGGTACCGATCCGACATCAGATGGCTACCCCTTGTGATTAAGTATGATTTTAAGCCATCCTGTGGATGGAAGACGTCTGTGCGTATATTGGTTGATCGTGTGACCGCTGTTGCACTTCAGAAAGCCCACATTCTTGACGGATCAAACCCAAAGATCTGATGACAAGAAGAATAAATTTCCACGAAGATCGGTGGGTTTTATAAGCTACAACTTTCGTTAAACAGTTTTGAATAACACTTTTGCTGTGTTGCTTAATAACACTGTAAGAATTTATGATAAACAGCATATAAGGTTTAAAAAAACATAATGGTTTGAGAGTAAAACCGATTAGGAAGTAAACCCGTTAGGAATCGAAGCTGGGGTGTCAATTTCTTAACTGTGAAAAGACCACGGCCATCGACATTGGCAGTCAAGGCACCAACGCACTATTCTAGATAGACAATCAGCGTGGCAAGAACAATAAACTTCCACGAAGATGGGTGGGTTTTATAAGCTACAACTTTCGTTAAACAGTTTTGAATAACACTTTTGCTGTGTTGCTTAATAACACTATAAGAATTTATGATAAACAGCATATAAGGTTTAAAAAAACATAATGGTTTGAGAGTAAAACCGATTAGGAAGTAAACCCGTTAGGAATCGAAGCTGGGGTGTCCATTTCTTAACTGTGAAAAGACCAAGGCCATCGACATTGGCAGTCAAGGCACCAACGCACTATTCTAGATAGACAATCAGCGTGGCAAGAACAATAAACTTCCACGAAGATCGGTGGGTTTTATAAGCTACAACCTTCGTTAAACAGTTTTGAATAACACTTTTGCTGTGTTGCTTAATAACACTATAAGAATTTATGATAAACAGCATATAAGGTTTAAACAAACATAATGGTTTGAGAGTAAAATCAATTAGGAAGTAAACCCGTTAGGAATCGAAGCTGAAGTGTCCACTTGTTTACTGTGAAAAGACCACGACCATCGACATTGCCAGTCAAGGCACCAACGTACTATTCTAGATGGACAATCAGCGTGGCAAGAACAATAAACTTCCACGAAGATCGGTGAGTTTTATAAGCTACAACTTTCGTTAAACAGTTTAGAATAACACTTTTGCTGTGTTGCTTAATAACTATAAGAATTTATGATAAACAGCATATAAGGTTTAAAAAAACATAATGGTTTGAGAGTAAAACCAATTAGGAAGTAAACCCGCTAGGAATCGAAGCTGGGGTGTCCACTTGATTACTTGAAAAGACCACGGCCATCGACATTGGCAGTCAAGGCACCAATGCACTATTCTAGATAGACAACCAGCGTGGCCTGGTTAGTAAAAAACTTGCCTTCCACTC
Source organism: Odontocerum albicorne (assembly GCA_949825065.1). Classification (NCBI taxonomy): domain Eukaryota; kingdom Metazoa; phylum Arthropoda; class Insecta; order Trichoptera; family Odontoceridae; genus Odontocerum; species Odontocerum albicorne. The sequence goes on along the minus strand of OX463859.1, from coordinate 5,112,997 downwards.
ACGAGTTTTTGGTTCGATTATCGATGGTGGCCAAAACATATATCTAAATGTGACAATAATAGTAGTGACGACGGAATTAAGGTCCGACATTAGGAGAGAAGAAAAGTGACTTGTATGGCAGTAAATATACTTATAAAGCTGAATTTCTGTGAAAATCTGAACCTGGAGTTCAGACTTTCACAGAAAAAAGCTTTGAATGCAGCAAAACTATCTTTTGACGCCATTAGATCGAAGTTGCTAATCGATCCAAAGATGATGGGCTGATGATGGGCAAAGATGATGGGCTGATGATGGGCAAAGATGTAAATACAATCTGGTGGGCTTATTACGTGGTCGCATAAATCATTCAAATGACCATCCATCCCCACGAAATCCATAAACACATACGTGAGCATAATATACCCACGAACCCCACAAAGACGGACAATCACCCAAACATTATTTTTCATATAATGTGAGATATCATCAATCAAAAGGAAAGGAAGGGATGGTGGAGAGGAAAGGAAAATAAAAATCAGGAATGAAACACGTTATTTTACTGACTAGAAATTAAGAGTTTTTTCAGTCGCTTCTTAAAGCATGCCAAGGACGGAGCGAGTCTTATATTGGTTTGTAACTGATTCCAGAGTTTCACTGCATGGACAGTAAAGGACGATGTAAAAAAAGAGGAGCGGTGAGCTGGAAAGGTCAATAGACAATCTCTGTTTCAGCGTAGCGCTAATCCATGATTGGAAAGACGCTGAAAAATTTCGGCGAGATAAAAGGGGGTGGCGGAACAGTTAAGGATATTATACAATAGAGACTGTGTGAAATTTATGAGATAAGAGGGGGCGGTGGGACAGTTAAGGATATTATACAATAGAGACAGATTTCATAGGAAAAGGAAAATGATTCGTAGGGTTTTTAATATTGAATACTATCGGTTATCAAACCCAAAACCACCGGGTGAAAGTTAAGCGTCTTATCAACTTGGCCATGGAGGTCGGGAAAAACGAATAAGTTTTTTTGGTTTCGAGTATCTCGACCAAATAGTTGCGGAATAGTTTGATAAGAATACTCGTATTTCTGACAGCCCTGCAACGTCAATGCGCTAAATAAAAAAAAATTGTTCGCCTCAAGCATTTATTTTAGGAATATAAAACATAAACAGATACTCCACAATTGTGTGGGCTAGATGATTAGCGGAACGGGTTTTCAAGAATTTAAACATCATATCTACGATGAAACATGTTTGCCAATTTAGCAAAATAATCCGTATTCATACCATTTCCTTTTTGCCATCCTATTGTATTCAAATTTAAATTTGGCATGAATTATTTTCACATCTTTAGACTCAACGTATGCACATTTTGATCGTTGTTGTGTATCATATATGTACCAAATGATGACCTCCGTTACCTGGTTGGTATAAATGATAATACTCGTGAAAGTTTGTAAAGAATACTCTTCGAGTTCGTTAAGAATACTGCTGACAGTTAGTTAAAAATATTAAGTTAAAAATTATCTGGAAGTCAGTTAGAATAATTGTAAGCTCAACTGAGAAAAGCTATGAAATCAGTTTAGAATAATCCAGAAATTAAGATGAGAAAATCCCTAAAATCCGTGGAAAATAATCCTAAAATCAGCTGAGAATGCATCTGAACTCAATTGAAAATAACCCTGATAATAAGTTGAGAATAACCTTATATGATATACCGAAAACATATCTCAATAGCGAAGTGAGAATATCAGTGATAATAAGTTATGAATTTATATGAGTGGTGAATAACCTTGAAATGAAGTGAGAATAACTGACAGTCAAATATCTGTGATAATTAGTTGAGAATACTCCTGATATATCAATTGCGAATAACCTTGAAATTGGGAGAAATTCTGATAGTCAAATATCTGTCATAATAAGTCAAGAATACCCCTGATATCAGTTGCGAATAACCTTGAAATACGTTGAGAATACCTCTGACAGTCAGGGGAAATTAGCCCTGAAGATGAGTTGTAAAATTGGAAAGTAGTTGGGTTATATAAGTTTTAAAACTGGAGTTAAACAATGGTTTAAGAATCTATCCATCGGTGATAAAATAAAAGTTATTTACAGGTAGAGACTGCAGAACTCATAAAAATTTTTTGGCGATGAATAGCGTACTATGTACCCTTAAAATATGGTGACGATGAGGTAGCGTACTATGTACCCTTAAAATATGGATGTCCATACATGACAAACTTCTATCAAACTTTTTATCAAAATTCGAAATAAATACTTTTAAATCTTACCTGTTGTAGAGAGTCTCCAGCAGATGTGCAGAATGAGGAAGAGCCTCCGCAAGCAGATCTATCGGAAGCTCAGAAGCCACACCTTGAAGTACTGCGGGTCCCAGCCTTGCGAGCAGAGTGGCAGCCTCTCTGAACTGCCGACCCTCGGATAGAAGAAGAACCCTTCTCAATGCCTGTCGAGGAGAGGTGTACGTGTTCCTCTCCCTTTCTCGTTCTCGTCTGATTCTCTCTCTACTTTCGTTCATCTTGCTGATTTCGGTCGATCGATTAGTTATCCATTAGTGTTTTGTAAAGCTTTAGAATACCTTATGATCTACTTGTCCTTTTTAAGCATCGTTGGTTCTTTGGCATGAAATGACTTCATGGGCTTGTGTTTTGATAACAAGTTTTGTTGAAGGTAATCTGTAACAAAATTAAAACTAAATTTGTTAAAAATAAATTACAAAAATTAAAACAGTTCTTTGAACTTTGAAATATTTATAATCATCATAAAGATGTACAATCTGTTCTAAATGAAAAAAAATAAAACACCGAATAATAATAATACATGGATAATATAATACAATAAGAAGTAACAAATGTTGTCTAGGATCTTAAGGGGAATAGAGTAAGAAATGACTATACATATATTGTATTTGGTCTTAACAGGAATATTGTAAGAAGTGATTATACAAATGTTCTCTATGGCATTAAGGGAAATAGCGTAAGAAGCGATTATTGAAATGTTCTATATGGTCTTATGGGGAATAGAGTGAGAAGTGATTACACAAATGTTGTCTATGGTCTGACGGGAAATAGAGTAAGAAGTGACTACATGTTATCTATGGTCATAAGGGGAATAAAGTAAGTAGTGACTATACAAATGTTGTCTATGGTCTAATGGGGAATAAAGTAAGAAGTGACTGTACAAATATTGTCTATTGTCTATAAGTTATAGAAAAACATAAATTTAGCTTTAAAACTGTCTAAAAGTAAAACCAGCCCGGAAGTGAATCCGCCAGAGATCTAACTTGGGACAGTCGCTTGCTTAGCGTGAATGCTAACCGTTAGACTCCGGCCACCAACATGAGGCTTAAGTCATTTAATATTTACGTCTTACTACTTTTTTTATGTAACCACTCAGATCAATGGTAAGATTGCATTTTGTGGGTTTGTGGCAGTGAGATCGAATCTTAATTCTCCCTTCTTCAACTTAAGCACTTCATCTTCGAATTCATATATTTTTTCATAATGTCCTCAATCTTTTGTTTTGCCATTAATTGTTTTTTTTATAATATCCTCATCGTTTTGTTCTGACATTAATTGTTTTTTCATAATGTCCTCATTCTTTAGTTCGGGCATTAATTGTTTTTTCATAATGTCCTCATTCTTTTGTTCTGGCATTAATTGTTTTTTCATAATGTCCTCATCGTTTTGTTCTGGCATTAATTGTTTTTTCATAATGTCCTCATTCTTTAGTTCTGGCATTAATTGTTTTTAATAATGTTCTCATTCTTTTGTTTTGGCATTAATTGTTTTTCTTAATGCCCTCACTCTTTAGTTCTGGCATTAATTGTTTTTTCATAATGTCTTCATTCTTTTGTTCTAGCATTAAAAGTTTTTTTATAATGTCTACACTTTTTTATGTTCTGGCATTAATTGTTTTTAATAATGTCATTTTTTAGTTCTGGCATTAATTGTTTTTTCATAACGTCCTCATTCTTTTGTTCTAGAATTAATTGTTTTTTCATAATGTCCTCATTCTTTTGTTCTAGAATTAATTGTTTTTTCATAATGTCCTCATTCTTTTGTTCTGGCATTAATTGTTTTTCATAATGTCTTCATTCTTTTGTTCTGGCATTAATTGTTTTTCCACATATTCTACACAAAGCTTTCATTCCTACTGCACGCACCTTACTTTTGTTTTAAATCACGTGCATTGTATTGTATTCACATTAATGACATTAGTCCCGGAAATTTCAGTATCTAAGCCACGTGGATCCAGCAATTAACCACTTTTTAAACATGGTCATCAAACTGAGACCCCAGCGAGACCGGAAATTACTACCAAATCAGTAGTTGTTGCAGCTTGAACAATTTTTGTAAAGATTAACCACACAGTAAAAAATAAAGCTGGATGGTTAATTAGATCGCCTGATTCTTTTACATTATTTAAATGTTTATATAAAAACACATTTTTGACTTGTGGCTCTTTTACCATTTAGAAATTTCTTCCAAACAACCAGATAATAGAAAATTTAAGGAATTGTGCTCATCATTATTTATTTATACTTCACTGTACAATAAAAGAAGAAGGACATACAATAGATGTATTTGAAATGTGTTGCTGGAAATGGATGTTACGAATTACATGGACAGCAAGTTAAACTAACATCTCCATTTTTGATTAACTGAGAACCCCTGAGGATTCCTACCTACTAAAACCAAAATTTTACTAGTACAATCTCTGTTCTTTCCGACTCTGAACTGTGCGGACGTATGTTACTTGGACGTTACAGAGGAACAGCTGGACAAATTACAGCGTCTTCAAAATGTGTGTCTAAGATTCATTTTCAACCTACGAAAGCACGATCATATAACTTCATACCAGACGGCATTGAACTGATTGAATGTTAGAAATATACGCCAAATTCATATAATTTCTCTATTGTATAATACCCTTAATTGTCCCGCCGCCCCTTTTTATCTCGCCAAAAATTTTCAGCGTCTTTCCAATCATGGATTAGCGCTACGCTCAAACAGAGATTGTCTATTGGCCTTTCCAGTTCACCGCTCCTCTTTTTTTACATCGTCCTTTACTGTCCATGCAGTGAAACTCTGGAATCAGTTACAAACCAATATATGACTCGCTCCGTCCTTGGCATGCTTTAAGAAGAGACAGAAAAAAACTCTTAATTTCTAGTCAGTAAAATAACGTGTTTCATTCCTGATTTTTCTTTTCCTTTCCTCTCCACCATCCCTTCCTTTCCTTTGATTGATGATTTCTCACTTTATATGAAAAAGAATGTTCGGGTGATTGTCCGTCTTTGGGAGATCTTTATGAGCCAGGGAGAAGAAGTGCATGACAATATGTGTAAATGTGGAAGAGGCGATAGTTGTATGCTTGGAAAGAACATGAATTGGTCGAGATCGTGATCAGAAAACTAAATTATATGCATCGCTAATTATGGAAACCAAATTGTAAATTTCATTAATAAAAATATATACGGACTTTATGCCTACTCTGTACATTTTTGTACATGTTTTGGTCTTTAATTCTTGTGGCGAGGTATCTTTCTACAAAACGTTGTAATATGGGAAACTGAGTTGTAAACTCTTTTATCTGTTGATGGAATCTGTAAGGCAGGATGCAATTAGAGTTATACGAGGAAAATGTACTTTCATTGCAATTTTTAGTCATAAAAGTATATGTGATAATTATTTAGTCATAAAACAGAAACAATATTTACATGGAATGTAGTTTGCATTTTATGAATTTGAATCTTGTTGATCGTTGTTTTCATCAATTTTTGTTCAATAATCAAATAACTTTTTAGGTATTAAAAATTTTAAGACAAAATATATAGAGGGTGTCCCGTGCATCAACGTCAAGCCGGTATCGAAGAAAAGGCCAGCTTATTACGGTTCAGAGAAAAAAAAATCTTGCTATAGCCTTATACTTTTCGAGTTATAGGCATTTATTTGAAAATTGTGAAAGTAGCTACCCTGCGCCAAATGTTTATATGCTGTGACTACAAATTGCCATATTTTATGATTTTAATGGTTGTATCGCAATCCTAGATAATCCTGCTATTAGTCGAAGTCCGATATAAAGCAAAAAAAACCTTCACGTTCGAAAAAATAATTGTTTTGGCCCAACCACAAAAATTAAAAAAAATATAAATTTTTGGCGCAGGGTAGCTACTTTCAAAGAAATTTTCAAAGAAATGCCTATAACTCGAAAAGTATAAGGCTTTTGTAAGTTTTTTTTCTCTAAACCGTCATAAGCTGGCATTTACCTCGATACGTGCTTGACGTTGAGGTATGGGACACCCTGTATATAAATAAACGACAATGAATACCTTGTATCCCAGTCTCGTGTTTTAACGTGATACAATAACGTAATAAACTGAGTTGCGTCCTAGTCTCGTGTTTTAACGTGATACACTAACGTAATAAACTGAGTTGCATCCCAGTCTCGTATTTTAACGTGATACACTAACGTAATTAACTGAGTTGCGTCCTTGTTTCGTGTTTTAACGTGATACACTAACGTAATAAAGTGAGTTGCGTCCCGGTCTCGTGTTTTAACGTAATAAACTGAGTTGAATGGCGGTCTCGTGTTTTCACGTGATCGAAACCTTGTTCAAAAAATGATGTATTATTGACACCTAGTAAATATTTTTGTCAACTCTTCTTCTTCATCTTACTTCATCACACAATCATAAGAATAAAAACAAAAACAAAAGTAAAACCAAAAATGAACCCAAAATGAAACAAAAATAAAACCAAAAATGTTCATCTCATAATATACCGCACACACTCATAAGAATAAAAATTAACACAAAAATATACAGAAACACAAATACAAAACGACAATAATCAAAACAACAAGAAGAAACCCACACTCAAGAGCCCACACAAATCTTTTCCACACGTCATTCATCCTGAAAGCCCAAGTACTCAAAATCCTGTCGCAATAACAACCACGCTCCGATCGACTGTCTAAATGGTTTTCCTTCCTTTATCTTTATTGAATTCGGCACGCCATTGTACAACAGAAAAAAAAGAATGTTATACAATAGTAACAAAACAAACCCATGTAATTTATTTAAGACTCCCTTGTTTAACTCTTGTTAGAAATCAAGATAATATAAATGTCCATACTAATTGCCCAATCAGGTCAGACTACTCTCGAGTGAGTTATAGCTCGAGTTTATTAAAAAAATAAAAATAATAACAAAATAAATATGAACATGACCTAAAAGGAAATTTCGCAGATCATCCGATATCTAGTAATAACACATTTGGCTTTAGGTGGAGTGTTGCGTATGTGTTAAGTGTTCATATTATGTAGCAAAATTAATTTTAATTTGATGTAAATGACAATTTTATACAGCGTCGTTTCAAGTGTAAAGTCTCCTCGAGGGCGATCTGCCTCGGGACTCGAATCCACTATTACAAAACAAACCACGTTGGACAGCTATAATAGCACCCGAGCGAATCATGCATAACACTTTATTTGTATATAGTACAGTCTTGTCGGATCATTGCCAAAATGCATTATCCTTGAACCAACTAGAAAGATGTTTACATAAGGTCTTAAGTGAAAACCATGAATGAAAATCTTTTTTTTTTATCTGGGTTCCAGCGGGAATCGAACCCGCAACATTCGTGTCGAAAGACAGGCGTTATATCAACTAGGCCACGGAGGTCGTCATATTTTATGTTAAATTAAAATTTACGATTAAAAAAACTTTAAACATAATTGGACTATGGTATATTGTTGAATGTGATGTGTCTTACAACTTTGTAAGGTTGAATGTTTGACTTCATAATATTATGTTAAATCGTCAGGTCGTATTTAAATAGTTCTGACCTAACTCAGCTTGTTATATATATTACAGGTTTCTTGTAGGTCCTACAATAAACCAGGCATAATATTTTACATGCTTGTAGTGAAGTGGTCGTAACTATGCATCTGTACAATTCTTTCATAATAAGACTATACAGATTGGGTAATCAATAAGAACATTGTATGGATTTTCATGTGACTGATTACTTACAGGACCAAAGAGAAAAAGTGGTTGATTTTTTTAGGTAAGTTGTATTGTGTTGATTTTTTTCAAATCTTTTGTATAAAATTACTTTGATATAAATTTTTTATGGTTGTAATTTGTTTTATCAAACACTGTTTATTTCACTTTTTGTAACGGTATAACCCTACCAGTTTTCAAGGTTTTCACCTCATCATCAGGGGACCACAAACAAGACTGAATTCTGTTCGAACTGGTATCGATATACACGCTTCTTACGGTTGGGAACATTCGGGCTGGGGACTGAGGGCTGATGGAGGCATGGGATGACCTCGGCAAGCAGCGGAGAGATTCTTGGTATATGTGTGTTTGCCAGATGTTCACCTCGATGTACTGACTTAGAAATTTCTAGGGCCTCTAATATGTCCAATTTATTTCCGTTACTACTGATATGTAAGAATTTGGCATCATCGATAGAAAAAAGTATGGTTTTCACGGTGACAATGATTAGCCATTTCAGAATTTGAACAGAATTCAGTCTTGTTAGTGCTCCCCTGAAGATGAGGTGAAAGCCTTGAAACCGGTAGCTATACATTTTCTATCGATGATGCCAAATTATTACATATCAGTAGTAACAGAAATAAATTGGACAGATAATAGGCCCTAGAAATTTATAAGTCAATACATCGGGGTGAACATCTGGTAAACACGTGTATTCTAAGAATCTCGCCGCTGCTCGCTGAGGTTGTCTCCTTCCTCTCTCCACCCACAGTTCCCAACCCGAATGTTAACCGTAATAAGCGTGTATGTTGGTACCAGTTCTACCTCCCCTGAAGATGAGGGGAAAGCCTTGAAACGGGTAGAGTTATACCGTTACAAAAAGTGGAATAAACAGTGTTTGATAAAACAAATTACAATGTCTTTAAACCTCCACAACGTTAATGCTTTAACTGTAAACAATATAATTTTAATTGTATTATTGGTTTGGTTTTTTAAATCTTTTATATAAAAAAAGTCATTTGACCGTCGATATAAAATAAACAAAAATATTAACTAGGCCACGAAGTATCTGTCAGCCGGTCAACACTTTTGATTGACTGTATTATATCAAATTTACGACACACAAGTTCCCAAACGCACGATTATATCGCAATCAGTCCAGTTGCTGACAATACCGTGCTGCATCAGTTTTTACATACTACTACTGATATTGTAAAGGCAATTGTTTCTCAAACTTTTTAGTCTAATGACCTCTCAAAAAAAAAAAAGAAAAAAAAGTCAGACTTCTACAAAAACTTAATATTTAGTATGCAAATATGAATTCCTTTTGCCACCTTTGGCAAGCACCGCCTTGGGATACGATGAAGAAATAAATGAAGCGAAGAGTAAAGTTAATAGTAAAATAACGAGAGTTGTTTATTGTTTCATACATACATACCATTACGCCATTTCGGGTGGGTAGAGAAGACAGAACGCCAGATTTTCCTACCTCGATATACATCCTTAGCCTCATCTATATCCATACACTTTCTCAAACTTTATACGTTTCTTTCTTTCAGAATATCATTTATGGCGTGATGATATGTATCTATGTATGATCCAACCATACTTACTTTGGTCTTCCTCTCACACGTCTTCCACTCACATTTGCCTTATTAATCTGATTTGTTAGTTCATTAATTTCCAAGTCAGTATATCGATCCGAACATCTGGTGAACAGTTATATCCCAAAAATCTCTCCGCTCTTGGCCGAAATCGTCCCATGCCTCCCTCACCCCTCAGTCCCCAACCATTGAAGCGTGTATATCGGTACCAGTTTGAACAGAATTTAGTCTTGTTTGTGCTCCCCTGAAGATGAAGTGAAAGCCTTGAAACCGGTAGGGTTATACCGTTACAAAAAAGTGGAATAAATAGTGTTTGATAAAAATTTATTACAATTAGTTCATTAATTCGTTCCATGTGCCCAAACCATCTCACCCTGCTCTTCTTCACTTTACTTAACATATACTCGTAAGTCTTAAGTTTACATTTATACCTTAACCTTCTTTCCACATTCCTTCATACACTGTCACTTTATTTGTCTCAATGCACGCATTTCTACAGCATTTAAGTGGCTCCGCTCTGTTTTTTTTTCAGGTCCATGCTTCACTCTCATTCAACACATCTTGTACTAAAATATAATTGTGGACTACCATCTTAGCATATTTTGATATTGTCCGGTTCAAATATATATGTTTTAGTGCCCTATTGATTGATTTTCTATATTTACACGCCGTTCAATATCCCCCTTAACTCGTCCATCATTTGAAAAAATACTACCCAAATATTAAAATTCCTCAACTTGCTTCAATCTTTTATTTGTCACTGATATAAATAAATATGGAGTTACAAAGTTAAAACCGATTTGTTATTCTCTGAAAATGTGTTATTTTCCCTATTACAAGTTATTTTTCTAACCGCAACCCCTAGATATTTGACCGCAACCTCCTTGGGTAGGTTGAGAAACGATGGTACAAATATTTCCTGTCAAAAGTTATCATTTTATTCTTAAATAATTGCATTGATTTAAGTATATTTATGTTATGCCCCCGGCCTAGTTCTCAGATCATTTCGGAAACTTAGTTCATTGATTTTTTTATTTATACTCGTGTGATTATTTTCACCAGAACTTTTATAAGTTTGAACTTAATACAAATAATGATTTCTTTGTGTTTCGTGACCTCGACATGAGGAGAAAGGTTAATTATATATATAAAAAAAATTAAAAATATTCATTTATACACTTTATTCAGGTTGTTATTGCGACAGGATTTTGAGTACTTGGGCTTTCAGGATGAGTGACGAGTGGAAAGGATTTGTGTGAGTTCGTGAGTGTGGGTTTCTTCTTGTTGTTTTAATTTTGGTTGTTTTTGTGTTTCTGTGTTTTTTTTTGTTTTAATTTTAATTTTTATTCTTATGATTGTGTGCGGTATATTGCGGGATGAATATTTTTGGTATTTCTGGAGTGATGATGTGTGAGGAGTTGAATTTCGGAAGATGTCTCCAGTTGTAGTTGAGTGTCACTGTTTGTCAGGTTGATGAGAGCGTGCAACGGGGTTTTGTTTTTGTGTAATCAAAAGTCGGAAAGAAGTATCGATTTATTTTTTCATGCTAAATCTCCTCAGTGAGATACCGGCAAAATCCTTATTTACTGGGAATACGACAAATGAAAGGCAACAAACCCAGATCCATTAAAATTGTGTCCAAATCAAATTACCTTTTGTTTTTTCGCAAATTGTGTATATTTCTTGTCATGCGTAATAATAAATAAATAAAATAATTGAAATTCAGTAAGAATGATGAAATTGGTGATCACCGTTAACAATAAAGGCAAATCTCCTGGCTCCGCAATATACGTGATTGGACTGGCATAAGGGGCTTTGAAGATCTTTTTCGGGCTGCCGGGGACAAAGATATCCACTCTCAAGTAGATACCTTTGTCTCATGAACAATCACAAAAGGCCGCAGCTATTTCCGGATGTTTAAATAACACTATCTGGAAAAACAAGTATATGAACATCCAAAGCAAGGTGAGGATATACAAGACCTGTGTCCGCCTCATAATGACATATACTCGTAGCATCGAGTCCAGAGCCGATACTGTCAGAACCAAAAATCTCCTTCGAACCAGCGAAATGAAGGTACTCAGGAGTATCGCTGGTAAAACCCTTCGTTCGTGACAGAGTACGAAACATAGAAATCCGAAGGACGTCCGAAGTTGAAGATATTGTCAGATGGGGACGACAGAGAAGAAGGTTCTGGAACGAACACGTATCCAGAATGGCGGAACCAAGAGCCATAAGAATGGCCAGGGGCAGTATCCTCCAAGCAAGCAGACCTCCAGGACGACCTCCCAAAAGATGGAAAGACAGCTGGCAGTCGACGTCACAAGTGGCAAACAATGATGCAGGACCATAACAGGCTAAAATACCTAAAATAAGAAGAAGCAGTGATATTCAACGTTGAGGGGGACCTGACATGACACTGAGAAGAATAAGAAGTTGACAGTTAAAGGAAGGTGAAAAAAAATAACGTGTCTTAGAGATATACGGTTCAAATAAAGGAGTAAACAGGTTCTTTTTTAATCGTTGCATTCAACACGCTCCAGGAATGTGAGAGGTTGAAATAGGTGGTGCACTGAGTTCGAGTCTTGTCAAAGAACCATGATGCTTAATCCTTCAGCACGCGATAAAAGTAGAATACGCCTTATGGTTTAGCATACAAATTGCGAGTTTATGACGCGATAGGCAATCCCTCGTAATCTTGTATGATTGTCAACCAGTCTGTTGATAGAAGAAGACACCCGTACTTATATTTTACTGGTTTATAGTGTATCAGCTATTGCACACGATTTTGATAGATCTATAACGATGGTCGCTATCAGTGTAGCGTGTGTCTTATTAGGACGTGCTGATGATTTTGATAGCGACATCGTTCTCTTCGTTTAAGTTGATTCTGCGTTAATTCTCGTACGGAATCATCAATATAGCGGAGTGCTTATTTCTATAAGCCATGATGATCTTGATCAATATCGGTTTATTTATAGACTCAGGAATGCGGATATAAATCGATAAGTGGACAGCAGGTAAATAAATAACAAAGTCTTGACAGTTGACTGGATGACAATAAAATGTATGTTTATTTCGCATAGTGCAGACAATTTATACCAGTGAGTGAATACATGGGTTATATATATATCTGCCTCGCTCTATCACATGGACGGGAGGTAGGATAATTATTTACATTTGGAGATGACTGGACAAATCGCGGGTACTATAAAAATAGTAAACATTGTCGCCGTTCTTGACGTGTAACTATCTATGAATACTTGATCGGTCAATGACCCTGTATGTATCAACAATAATTAATTTTATTTATTTATGTTTTAATAATTCACTCGTTATTTTTGCCAATTCATTTAGGTAGGTATACAGGCAGGTACAGATCAAATTCAAAGTTCTAATCGCAAGGAATTCAAAGTTCTAATCGAAAGGAATTCAAAGTTCTAATTACAAGGAATTCAAAGTTCTAATCGCAAGGAAATCAAAGTTCTAATCGCAAGGAATTCAAAGTTCTAATCACAAGGAATTCAAAGTTCTAATCGCAAGGAATTCAAAGTTCTAATCGCAAGGAGTTCAAAGTTCTAATCGCAAGGAATTCAAAGTTCTAATCGCAAGGAATTCAAAGTTCTAATCATAAGGAAATCTAAGTTCTAATCGCAAGAAATTCAAAGTTCTAATCGCAAGGATATCAAAGTTTTAACCGCAAAGAATTCAAAGATCTAATCGCAAGGAACTCAAAGTTCTAATCGCAAAGAATTCAAAGTTCTAATCGCAATGAATTCAAAGTTCTAATCGCAAAGAATCAAAGTTCTAATCGCAAGGAATTCAAAGTTCTAATCGCAAGGAATTCAAAGTTCTAATCGCAAGGAAATCAAAGTTCCAAGACCATCGACATATTAAATCTGTAGCAATCTTTCGTTAGGCAGATTATTTTATATATCGTCATTTGTTTAGAAACATTTTAAGAATTTATGAGCATATAAGCTACCGACAAAAATGAATTAAGATTTTAAATTGTTTAAGCGTGAAACCATTCCGGAAAATAATCCGCTAGGAATTGAACTGCGAATTTCGTGCTTTTTCTACAGGTCCCGAACCCGTAGGCGCGTTTAATAGGATTTAAGATAATGTTTTTTTTTTCCGGCGACGCTCTTACTACACTGAGTGCTCCATTTACTTTACTCCTTGTCGCAAACTGTTCTTTTAATATCCCTTTCAACTTACCCATAAAACGTTAATATTATGCCCAGATAACATATCTCATTAACCTGCTCCAGTTAACTCGTACAATTCTCACAGTTTTCTATATAAATAATTAAAACGACCCCTGTGACATTGTTGGCAAAAATACAGACTCTCGCACGGTAGAAGTGAAACTTCTTAGCTCCAAGGAAAAGTTGATTTTATGCATTGCTTTTTTCCATTTTGTTAGGATTAGGAAATGGTTATATGGAATTTAATTCAAGAAAATCTCTCTTAATTAAATAAAAAAATATTTGTTTTTAATAATAATAATTTTAATAATAATATAATACACTTAATATTATTAAATTTATATTTTTTAATATTAAATATATTAATATTTTTATGTTATAATTAATTATTTTTAAATAATTATTTATTTATTATTATATTAATTTTATTATATAATGCATTAGTAGTATTATTAATTAATTAATTAAAATAAATATTAAATAAAATAAAATAAAAAAATTTATTTAAAATAAAATTAATAATTATTAAACATATTAATTCACAAATAATATATGATATTATTTCTTTTATTTTTAATAAAAAATAATAATAATTTTAATAATAATATAATACACTTAATAATATTAAAATAATATTATTTATTATTAATAATAAATAATTATTAATATTAAAATAATTAATAATAATTTATTTATAAATGAAATATTTAATAATTCAATAATTCAATAATAATATTATATTACACCGTTTCACTTTTCGTGACGTTCAGGCCAATTTGCCTTACTGCGCCTATAGAAGTTTCACTTCAAAAAGTGTCATACATCATTCTCTCGGGCGTTGTTATAGCTACCAGGCGTGATTTATTTTACAATAGTGGGTCGGAGTCCCAAGTCAAAACGCCCTTAAGGAGAGTTTGCTCTCTAGACGGCGATACATAAAAATTGTCCTTTGAGAATTTGAATATGAAAATAACAGATTAAGTATGGTTCTAGGTAAATAATTGCAAGTTAAGCTGAATTCTTAGGCATCCATTACATATTAAAAAAATTAGGCCAGGTGTCTAAATTACTTGAGGTGAGTTTTAGATGACTAACGAAGACAATTATTATTGACAACTTCTCCGCCAGCGTGACTACTGGGGTCATAATCACACTGTGCAGCGGTGCATGGCTGATGTCTTTCTTCAACAACTCACACCAGGAGTCGACAATCTTCAGCATGCATTCAAACAAATATAAAAACGATAAGTTGCCATGTCTGTTTTGTCATTCATTGTCTTGTTCAAATTGATCGGAAAATAAAGGCCTAATTTAATATTCAAATTAAATTAAACACTACTTTACAGTAAGTCCACTTTATTAATACAAATAAGAGTTATTTGAAGCAACGACCTTTTGACAAACAATAACAAGTTTATTTATGTTTATAGAATAAAAGTTCTGCGGATCTGAATCGGAGAATTCTTTAAAATATATCGCATTCCTGGTGTTTTATTTGGTTTTTTTCGGCCGTAAATGGTTATCAAGGTGCTGGAAAATTTGAAAATCGGTTGGTAATAAATTGAGCGAGTAAGGTGGATAAGGTAATGATTGAGAAATTGATAATTACGGTTACGCAACAGCAACAAAGAACACACTTGAAGCGATATTTTTTGGTTATTATTAAGTTCACGTGGAACCTATTTTGGAAGTTTTTTTCTCTTTTTCAATTTGCTTTAAATGTAGAAAAACTATAGCAGCACTAACAGTCGATTTATGTCCCATATCTCGTATCGTTTGTTGCGTGTTTTCTTCCAATATCAATTTCTTGTTTTCAACAGTAGCAGGACGTCCTCGAGCCTCTTCATATTTAAGACTTCGTCTCCGTTCTTAAACTTTTCAATTCAACGCCGCACTGTTTGTTCAGAAACAGTCAATTCACGTGCCGTATATCGTATTGTTTGTTGCGAGTTTTCTTCCAATATCAATTTCTTGTTTTCAACAGTAGCAGGACGTCCTCGAGCCTCTTCATATTTAAGACTTCGTCTCCGTTCTTAAACTTTTCAATTCAACGCCGCACTGTTTGTTCAGAAACAGTCAATTCACGTGCCGTATACCGTATTGTTTGTTGCGAGTTTTCTTCCAATATCAATTTCTTATTTTCAACAGAAGCAGGACGTCCTCGAACCTCTTCATATTTAAGACTTCGTCTCCCTTCTTAAACTTTTCAATTCAACGCCGCTGTATCGGACGTGTGCCGTCACCCTTGTGTGTGTGTATGTGGTATAAGGGAAATAGACATTGTGTGTAGATCTGTATGTAAACTTATATATTTGTATGTTATAATCATCTGTAATATGTTCTTGTATTTGTTCATTCTATGTAATAATGTTGTATTTTATGTAGAATGTATGTTTGTTTGACTCCGATCGCGTTCGCGACCGCACTGGAAATAAGTGACTGGCGGAGCAATGCGATCGGAGTAGGTCGGGGGCCAGTCGGCGTAAGCAGGGCCCAAAACCCCGAAAAGTGTTGTATTTCGCGGGCAATGGGCGCTTGTGACGGCCGACTGACCATTAATATAGAGGGTCCCCTGATTGCGAAATTATAATACTTCTCAGTAACAACCGACTATACTGCGTTTTACTTGAGACCTGCTACCCTACTTCGACTGCCTGAGAGGAATCTCTCCCTGCTCTTCTTCTTCTTCTTACACTGGATCTTCGCTACGGAATTCGATTCTCTGCCTCGATTCTCTGCCTCGATTCTCTGCCTCGATTCTCTGAGCGCTACGCGGCAACCAACGTGCCTATTTACAGTCTTTGTACCCGTCCGGTACAGCCGCACTGTTTGTTCAGAAACAGTCAATTCACGTGCCGTATACCGTATTGTTTGTTGCGAGTTTTCTTCCAATATCAATTTCTTGTTTTCAACAGTAGCAGGACGTCCTCGAGGCTCTTCATATTTAAGACTTCGTCTCCGTTCTTAAACTTTTTAATTCAACGCTGCACTGTTTGTTCAGAAACAGTCAATTCACGTGCCGTATACCGTATCGTTTGTTGCGAGTTTTCTTCCAATATCAATTTCTTGTTTTCAACAGTAGCAGGACGTCCTCGAGCCTCTTCATATTTAAAACTTCGTCTCCGTTCTTAAACTTTTCAATTCAACGCTGCACTGTTTGTTCAGAAACAGTCAATTCACGTGCCGTATACCGTATCGTTTGTTGCGAGTTTTCTTCCAATATCAATTTCTTGTTTTCAACAGTAGCAGGACGTCCTCGAGCCTCTTCATATTTAAGAATGTGAATTACTAAACGGATTATCTAAATGTGAATTACTCAAAAGATAAATGTGAATTACTCAACAGGTTATCTCTATGTGAATGTGAATTACTTAACAGATTATCTAAATGTGAATTGCTCAACAGATAAATGTGAATTATTCAACAGATAAATGTGAATTGCTCAACAAATTACTCAATGAATTTATAAAGAAAAAGTAATAAAAAAATATAGAATGCAAATGTTAGTGTAAAGTGTGATGGAGGTAGACCAAGGAAAGGATGGTTGAATCAAGTGAATGATATTTAGAAAGAAGGAAACGTAAAACGTAAGATATTGTTTGAATGGACAATATACGAAGGATTTGTACCAGAATAGTAAAGTCTGTCGTTCAGTCCTGTCCGCATATTCCGACAGAGATATGGGATGATGGTATCAAAGTATTATTTTTACAATAAATGAATGTTATTAATTATTTAATCAATATTGATTCTCTATCCCTGGTGAAAAGCTGTAAACCTCAGCAAAAAGTGACGATACTCGAAAAGTCAGCCAATGGTTAGGAAATGCTTCGATGATGGCGTAATTTTTTTACATTTATTTTTGCAAATATACCACCGCCAAGTTTTTGCACAGTTAAATCATTCAACTCTTTAAAGGTTTACTTCTGTATCGATTGACCACAACCACAAACGGAAGAATTTAACAATAAGTGCCAAAAGCATTTGACATATTTTGAACTACATTTTAAACTATTTTTCTGACGCTTCGGATCAGAACTTTTCTAACTAAAAATGATAATTTGTATAATATACAGCGCAAATATGAGTGAAAGTCATGGTTGAGAAAGACCAAGGTTAGTATGTTTGGATCAAAAGAACGATACCTTGAAAGACGGAAACGCAAGAAGTACGAGAAATTGTAGGAGCTATCTGAGAAGGTTCATAGAAACGAAGAGGCGAAATACGAGGCGTATCCAGAAAGTAAGTGTACTGAGGCTCTCACGACCGGATGGATTTTATTTTCGACATGTTGGCTACACTTTCGTGTAGCCTGACCCTTCCCCTCCGCAACGAGACCGGTTCGAGGTCAGTACGTTGAGAAGTGTCGACGCGACAACACGTTTCGTGAAAAATGTCAACACAATCTCCCGCCAAGTGCGAAATTTTGTAAAAAGGCAAGAGTTTTTGAGGTGCTGCAAACTCCATGGAGATGAATTTCTCCGCTCCATCGTTACTGGAGATGAAACTTGGGTTGCACACTACACGCCTGAAACCAAAAGGCAGTCTCAACAGTGGCGTCACACTTCTTCACCCTCCGTCAAAAAGTTCAAAACCTCAATTCCAGCCAAGAAAATCATGGCATCCGTGTTTTGGGACTGTCAAGGCATAATTTGAATTGAATGCCTCAAGGGGAGACCATCAACTCTGCAAGATACTGTGAGACCCTAAAAAAATTGCAGAGGGCGATTCAGAACAAAAGGAGAGGCATGCTGACAAAGGGAGTCTGCCTGCTGCATGACAATCCCAGACCACACACCAACGGCCACGGTCAACGCCACGAAGGAACTGCTCGCTTCGTTTAAATGGGATGTCCTGAACCATCCCGCGAATTCCCCTGACCTAGCACCTTCAGATTACTATCTCTTTACCTCCCTGAAGCTGTACATGGGTGGAAAAAGGTTTTCAACCGACGAGGAGCTAAAGGAGGAGGTGGAAAAGTGGACGGAGGGGTTGGCGGGAAACTACTTCGAGGAAGGCATCAAAAAGTTGATACCCGCTTCACCACCTGCATTGAGAGGAATGGCGACTATGTCGAAAAATAGCTTACATATGTACTACGGTTACCACGTAATTTTTTTGTTTAAATAAAAAAAATTGTAACCTACAATAATTCAGTACACTTACTTTTTGGATATGCCTCGTATGTGTGTGTCGAGATACGAAAATCTGGCGCACAGTCATATCTGCCCACCCAAGAAGGGAAACGGCGTGATGTACGAGTATGTATAAATAGACATAAAAACATATCAAGTCATTTCCCTGTTGAGTTAGACAGAGAGGAAAGAGATCCAGACTGTTCTAACTCGACACATATCCATTGCCTCTTCATCATCCATACACCTTCTCATACAACTCCTACGATTTCCCTGACTTTTTACTTTTCCTTATATCAAAATATTCTTCGCTTTGATCTTATCATATTTCCTTGGTATTCCTCTATGAGTCCCACGCCTTCTACTCATGTTTGCAATGTATACATATTGTTGTATATATTGTCTTTCTTCATTCATTCCATGTGCCCAAACCATTTCAGAGTGCTGTACACAGATATAATATGAGAGTGCTTTGTTATTTATTTAAATTATAGCTTACAAATGGTATATATTAACAACTTCCAACCACCCTAGCAACTTCCAACCATCCTAGCAACTTCCAACCATCCTAGCAACTTCCAACCATCCTAATAACCACAAATTCGCCGCCTTTAACTGTATGCTTCATAGATTACTCAGTGTCCCATTAACTGACGACAATTTTTAAAAGCAATTAATAACCATAAAAAAATTGCTACAAATAATGGCTATCCTGGAAGCCTCATTGATTCATTTTTAAAAACAAAACAAAAAAGAAACTTATTATCTTACACTACTTGAATCTTGTTATCGCGTGATAACAAATGTATTGATTTAATACTTAAACTTTTGTCGACTATATTAACATCAAAAGCATATTGTGTCGCTGATCGTCGACACCTGTTGACTGCAACCCTAAGAGCAGCAATTTTATTTTGGTGTAAGGACATTTCTTCTTCACATTAATACTCTTATACCTCCAAATACTAGGCGGCAAAAAATCCTGTGTCATTCGACGGAGTTGTACAGCACCGGTTTCGAACCGGCAATCCTCCGCACAGAAGTTCAGTGCATTATCGCGCGGCCATGAACCTCTTACAAACATACAAAACTGTATGTCGCCAACATAATACGAAATGGTGCTTTAAGACTGTCGTATATCTACAACTTTAATAATAAATCTATTGTTATAAAAACTGACTTATTTAAAAGTTAGAAAACCTTTTAGAATAATAACTTGAATAAAAAAAATGTTTTAAGCAACATAAAAAAAAGAAATTGGAGATACCGGGGATCGAACCCGGGGCCTTTCACATGCAAAGCGAACGCTCTACCACTGAGCTACATCCCCGATAGTTCCAGCGGCTCGAGATTTAGTTCATATTGTATAAATGTAGTAGAAGGGACAATATCCGAGTAAATAATGACAAAAGGCTTATCCGAGTATGCCAAAACAAATCTTTAGTTATAACAGTTTTTATTTTTCGGTCTTTTATCGACCACTAAAAACGAATGCAAGAGTAAAATTTATACTCAAAAGAATTTTTGAGTGCATATGAATATAAACACAACTTGTCACAAAATTATAAACATTTACTTGAATCATGTAAAAAAAATATCAAAAGCTGTACACATATTCATACTACCCACCGCACATATAATACAAATTGAGACAGGTCAAGGCTCAGGTAATCAAAGGCCTACAAAAAATATACATATACAATATTAGAAAATAATAACAAAAATATAAATACGTATAATTAATCCACTCGAATACATAAAAAAAACACCAAACGCTCGTTTAAACTTTAAACATTTTTACAGAGAGCTCGAAATGTTTAAGAGAAACTAAGTCAACAAAAAGACGGAGGAAAAAATCAACGAGAGTCACGCCGTGGCGTCGGATAAATGGGTTCAAACAAACAAACAAACAACATCCTCTAAGAGAACTTTTAAAAGCATTAAGACTGTCACCGAATACTCGTATGCACGAGATTGCAGATGTTGAATTCGTTGATATAATTAAGTCGCGTTGTTTTGTAACCAAGTATAAATGTCATGTGGCAATATCTTTAAAGAAGGAAGATAGACTTCTTATTGACTTAGCCACTAGGAAGATAGACTTCTTATTAACTTAGCCACTAGGAAGATAGACTTCTTATTAACTTAGCCACTAGGAAGATATACTTCTTATTAACTTAGCAACTAGGAAAGAGGTTGAAAAATATGAGGTAGATAGAATGCTAAAAAAGCTGCCAAAAGTTATGCTCACCCATTGGTGGGGTGTATGTATCTCGACCAGGGGATGTTATGAGATGAGCCCAGACCTTTTGATAGCTTTTCTCTTTAAATTTATTTTCTGCAGTTTATCTTGAGATACTCGTATATGTGCGATTTTGGAATGTATTTATATATGTACTCGTATGTTGCTATCAATAAATCTATTTTTATTTATTGCCTGTCCGACTATGATGCAATCTCTTCCGACCAACAAGAAATATATAAAACAGACTTTAGGAGATAACCAAGCTAGCAACACCCGGATGGAATACCAGCGTTTTATTAACTAGGCCACGAAGCTCGACCAAAACTAAGTAAGTGATAAATCACCAGGTAAAGTGTCAAAAGTAAAGAAATTTCAGAAGGGTTATAAATCAACGGTTAATATCTCCTCATATTAGAATTAGCATATTGCTTTTGGTCGGCAAGGTGTGCCTTCTATTAAACGGTTAACAGTACATATTATATTATGTATTTCGGAAGAATTCCTCAACTGTAAAATCATTTCTGGTTCACACATGCCAAAAGTGCCGCCTGAACCCGTTCCGAGACCATACCACGGGAACACACATGCAGTCTACATGGTCGTGTAACTTGTGAATATTTTTACTGTTACCTTTTCTTGAAACTCATTTGTATGTCATGTTATTGTAAAAGCTTTTGGATAACAGTGTTTTCAGTCCATATTGACCTGATAAACTGGTAAAATATGATAGTTTTCCTCGTGATCGAGTATGGTTGTCAGTTATCTTAAGGAAAGGAGACGCCTGAGTGTATATTAATTTATTGTGTACAACTTGTTGCACTTCAGTAAGATAGGTCAAATCCAAAGCTATGATAGAAAGGAGACTACATTTTAAGACGATTGACAGGTTTTATGTGTTGCAGTCATTCATATAGCTATTTTACATAGCGCTTTGTATCTAAATTCTATGTTCTAACGTGATAAACTAGATTTGCGTTGACTATCGGTCCCGTGTTTTTATATCTGGTATCAACTAATACGAGTATATCTGGTATCTAGTAAATATTTTTATCAACAATTGAACCTTTAAACTATAGCCTTCTAATTTCTGATTCCCAGTTTCTAGAATGGACTGTTACCCTATATAATACAAATATGTATGAATTGATTTTGACGTCGCATTATTATAGTTTGGAAATTCTAGGATGGGTCCTGTGACAGCTCACAAATTTGCCCCAATACATGCAACCTTGTAACGATGTTCAGTAATTTTAATTATTTTATCAACTTTAATATAAGCCTCAATTCTAATAAATAGCAATTTATTTAGGTAAATACATTACAAAAGGTTGTATTGGGGCAAATTTGTGAGCTGTCACAGGACTCATCCTAGAATTTCCGAACTATAGTGTGCAGTGAAGTATCAACTTTTTGAAAATTTTGACGTCGAATTATCAGTGTGCAGTGATGTATCAGCTTTTTGAAGATTTTGACGTCGAATTATCAGTGAGTATCAGCTTTTTGAAGATTTTAACGTCGAATTATCAGTGTGCAGTGAAGTATCAGCTTTTTGAATATTTGACCTCGAATTATTAGTGAGCAGTGCGGTATTAGCTTTTTGAAGATTTTGTCGTCGCATTATTAGTTTGTAGTGAAGTAACAGCTTTTTGAAAAATTTGACGTCGCATTATCAGTGTGCAGTGAAGTATCAATTTTTTGAAGATTTTGTCGTCGCATTATCAGTGTGCAGTAAAGTATCAGTGTTTTGAATATTTGACGTCGAATTATCAGTGTGCAGTGATGTATCAGCGTTTTGAAAATTTGGACGTCACATTATCAGTGTGTTGTGACGATTTCGACGTCGCATCATCAGCGTGCAGTGAAGTATAAGCTTTTTGAAGATTTTGTCGTCACACTATCAGGAACCCGATACCCCAACGCGAAAGTTAAGCATCTTATCAACTTAGCCACCGAAGCTGCATTTTTATTTAACTTATTTAATTTGTAAATATATAAAAAAAAGCTTGTATAAAAATGTGTATGCGGCAAAGCTGAAATATGTGTGTTGAAATATGAAAGTCTGGCATTCTATCCTCTCGGCTTACCCCGACAGGGAAATTACGTGATGGTTTATATTTTTGTGATACGAAGCTAAGCTATTGCCGTTAACGGTGCAAGCGAGTATTTTTGATTTGCAAATTAATGTGTCTATGGACACAACTGTCGATACGAGTATCAAACGTGACCCACAAAGTAAGGTAGATGCTTCTTATAAATTGCATAGATTATTACAGCGTGTCTCAACGGAAGACTTTTCTTTATAATCAACAAGAGATTATTTGCTGTCATCAGACATACACTAGTACAATACATTATTGTATTGTATACAATATAACCTGGCGGGCTTATTGCTTTTCCATCAAATCAGAAAGATGTTTAAGAAACCTTAAGCGAAAACCAGACTGAAATCCTTCTTTTTTTATATTTGGGTTCTAGCGGGATTTGAACCTGCAACCTCTGGGCAAGGAAACAGGCGTCTTACCAACTAGGCTACTGAGAAATTATACCGTGTTTCGGCAGTTTCATTTATTTTTTCTCCCTAGCTCAATCCCAACTCATTGTCTGCGAAGACTGTTGGGGTCAGCTCTCCTCGTCCTCAGGTTGTATGCTCTTCTGTCCCGGACTACGTCCCCCAGGCCGTGGCTCTGCATCAGGTAACTATTTGACTCGTGTAACATACTTGCTTAATTGCATATTATTTTAATTATTTTGTTGTGTCTTTATTTGGTTTTGTTGAATTGTTAAAGATCGTTTTTTAAACAAATTTGAATTTGCAGATTATTTTGTAAATATTGTAAATGAAGCACTTATTCATTTATTTAACACTCCACCGTTAAAAAACAATACGGATACCATGGACGGTTATGGTCAGCAACATAAGGGTTCTTCAAAGA
Organism: Odontocerum albicorne; assembly: GCA_949825065.1. Classification (NCBI taxonomy): domain Eukaryota; kingdom Metazoa; phylum Arthropoda; class Insecta; order Trichoptera; family Odontoceridae; genus Odontocerum; species Odontocerum albicorne. Next base: position 5,088,866 of record OX463859.1, on the reverse strand, counting down.
GCCAAAGGTGATAGAGAGTTGCTGACTTATATTAAAATCCGGAAGGTGTTCTAATTGGGTCATGCAATTAGAGGAGCAAAGTACAAATTACTGCACCTGATCATCCAAGGCAAAATAGAGGGTCCAAGAGGTGTTGGCAGGAAGCAAATCTCCTCGCTTCATTGGATATACGTGATTGGACTTGTACTATATAAGGAGCGTCGGGGATCTTTTTCGGGCTGCCGGGAACAAAGATGTCTAATCTCAGGTGATATTCAACGTTGGGGGGACCTGCCATGACACTAGTAAGAAGAAGTAAAAACAATTTGGCGGGCTTATTGCCAGGCTGCAATCTCATCCAATCCAGCCAACAGTCAAAAGTAAATAAAGGAAATTACATGGTCGTAACTTCCTTTATTTACTGTCTCTGTAAAATATTCAGATTGTATTTTCTATAATTAAATACAAATCTATCTTTACAAATCTTCTTTTTTTTTAAATGGCTTACCATTATCAACGAAAAGATCACACATTATCTGTCAATAATGCCAAATTCTTGCAAATCAATAAAAAATGGAGATTAAATGCCGTGGAAATGTCAAGTCAAAGGGATGAACATCTGGAAAATACACACGTGTACATATCCAAGACCATACCGCTGCTTGTTGAAGTTATCTTCTGCCGTTCTCCCCCCACAATCTCCAACACGAACTTTGGCCGTTGGATTATAATTCAGTCTTGTTTATGCTCCCCTGATGATGAGGTGCAAACCTTGAAACCGGTATGGTTATACTGTTATATTAAGTTGAATAAACAGTGTTTTAATAAATAAATTACAAAAAAGATAAATTGTATGATATTATAAAATAATTGATCACCCAGGGAAAATAAATGGCTAATGATGTACAGTACCCGGCGGTAAGTAATACATATTGATTGTAGAGCGTCGTCTCTGTCATTCATATACGTGTTCCGTACCGGACCGGACTGTTAGCGCATCGTGCGACAGAGACGACGATCTACAAACGATGTGCATTACTTACCGCCAGGTACTTTAGAAAAACACAGTTTTTGCCTAGAAACTCACGGTAGCGGTTTGGATAGAGTTCTTCTCAGCTGACCCTGGCTGTAGTGAACAGAATATTGATTTCCATGATGGTGGTCAACATCCTATAGGAGACGGAACCTCTAAAGATGTAGTATTTTGTTAATAATTAAAAAAAAATTATCTCATAAACAATTATATCAAATCATAATAAAGTAAATTTTATCTTGAATAACTCAATCAGTTCGCGTAATTGTTCCTTGGCAGTGGAAATAAAATTTTATCAGAATAATAAATCATCTAATAAAACGTGTTCGGGCGTTAATATTAATGCTTTATAAAAGTAACTGTAAACGAATGCCCGTCCGAAGATAATAAATTGTGGAGATGTTAAAAAATTTGAAATGTTGGAATTTTTGACACCCGCCCAGTCTTATTTTTATTAGCACGTGTGGCATTTTGGGCAATTCATAGAAATTGAATATTATGAATAAACGATTTTATTTGACATACTAACTTTTGGGGTCAAAATATTAACTTTTAGAACCGTTTTTAACTGAACGGTTAAAATTTTACGCAGTCAAATATATGATTTAGTATGTGTTTGATAAGTTTTTCGTATTTTTTTTTTCATATTCTTGATGACCTCCGTGACCTGGTTAGTATGACAATTATTTCCAACTAATCCAGGTATGCAGATATTTTAAAATTTGTTTCCTGTGTATTTTTCACGCAAGGCTCGCTTAACATTTTTCTGGTTGATTGGAAGATTTCTTATTTTTGAGAACAAATTTTTCTGGTTAATTGGAAGATTTCTTATTTTTGAGAACAAATTTTTCTGGTCAATTGGAAGATTTCTTATTTTTGAGAACAAATTTTTCTGGTTGATTGGAAGACTTCTTATTTTTGAGAACCAATATCTTACGTGGACAATTAATGTCAGATCGCACGACTGACTACCCGTACAAAAATATTTTACGATTCTAAATCTTGGCAAACTTATTTATTTATGTTATTTATTTAACACTTTTATTGCAAATACAATCTTGTGGGCTTATTGTCAGGCGACAATCTCTTCCAACCAACCAGACAAAAGTAAATGAAGCAAGTTACGTGATCGCATAAATCATTCAAATGACTATTCATCCCCACGAAATCCATAAACATATATGTGAGCACATGCCCACGAATCCCACAAAGACGGACAGTCACCCGAACATTATTTTTCATATAAAGTGAGATATCATCAATCAAAAGGAAAGGAAGCGATGGCGGAGAGGAAAGGAAAAGAAAAACCAGGAATGAAACACGTTATTTTTACTGACTAGAAATTAAGAGGTTTTTCAGTCGCTTCTTAAAGCATGCCAAGGATGGAGCGAGTCTTATATTGGTTTGTAACTGATTCCAGTCTCACTGCATGGACAGTAAAGGACGACGTAAAGAAAAAAGAGCGGTGAACTGGAAAGGCCAATAAACAATCTTTGTTTGAGCGTAGCACTAATCCATGATTGGAAAGACGCTGAAAATTCTCGGCGAGATAAGAGGGGGCGGTGGGACAGTTAAGGATATTATACAATAGAGACATACTTCTAAGACCCAATAGAGAAGATTCTTCAGTTTTGAGAACAGGTGCATATCAATCAGACACGACAAGAGCTTTTGACCCATACGACTTATCACCAATGTTGAATCTTTGTCTGGGAATATATTATATAACAGAACAAAGGGTTAGTTCTCGATTTAGAGTACCATTTTAAAAATAACAAAATGTTTCTAGTTCCAAATTTATTAAATATTCTTATTTGAGTAACGCGTTATTATTTCAAAGTTCGTTAACAAGTGCTACAAAAATGTACTCTGAATTGTCAATAACAATATGAACGATACATTTCAAAGATAAATCGCCTGATATCGATTTGACCTTAAGGGCAACGATAACATACCCGACAAATTCCTTCTTAATCTATCTAAGGGTCGTGCGTATGGTTATCTTTGCTTTAAATAGGACGTCATATCAGAGGCAGCAATCATTATTCTTAAAACCACTACGATGTTAACATCATCGTTATTATTACTTCTATAATACTGTTAATATTATACTTCAATGTAATTCAACGATTATATAAATAAAATTACACAGTTGAAATTCTAAAAGTGTTTTCGTTGCAAAAGTCCATAAAAGAATAAATGTTTCTAGTTTAAATTATATTTTGCGTAATGTGACTACGATAGGATTATTTATATGTTTGACAACCTTATGTACGAGTATATGTTCCTTATTGTTTTTATTTTTTTTTGTAAAATCTACCTACGTTAAGACGGGTATACCTTATAAGGCAAGACGGGTATACCTTATTTAAATTTTATTTTGTAAAATCTACCTACATCAAGACGGGTATACTTTATCTACCTACGTAAAATCTATCTACGTCAAGATCGGTATACCTTATTAGGTAAGACGGGTATACCTTATTTAAATTTTATTTTGTAAAATCTACCTACGTCAAGATGGGTATACTTTATCTACCTACGTAAAATCTATCTACGTCAAGACCGGTATACCTTATTAGGTAAGACGGGTATACCTTATTTAAATTTTATTTTGTAAAATCTACCGACGTCAAGACGGGTATATTTTATCTATCTACGTAAAATCTACCTACGTCAAGATGGGTATACCTTATTAGGCAAGACGGGTATACCTTATTTAAATTTTATTTTGTAAAATCTACCTACGTCAAGATGGGTATACTTTATCTACCTACGTAAAATCTATCTACGTCAAGATGGGTATACCTTATTAGGCAAGACGGGTATACCTTATTTAAATTTTATTTTGTAAAATCTACCTACATCAAGACGGGTATACTTTATCTACCTACGTAAAATCTATCTACGTCAAGACCGGTATACCTTATTAGGTAAGACGGGTATACCTTATTTAAATTTTATTTTGTAAAATCTACCTACGTCAAGATGGGTATACTTTATCTACCTACGTAAAATCTATCTACGTCAAGACCGGTATACCTTATTAGGTAAGACGGGTATACCTTATTTAAATTTTATTTTGTAAAATCTACCGACGTCAAGACGGGTATACTTTATCTATCTACGTAAAATCTACCTACGTCAAGATGGGTATACCTTATTAGGCAAGACGGGTATACCTTATTTAAATTTTATTTTGTAAAATCTACCTACCTCAAGATGGGTATACTTTACCTACCTACCAGTGGCGGCCGGTGGACCAAATAATTGGGGGTTCACCAGAGTAGGTATCCAAATACCAAATAATATAAAGAAAAAAAAAATTACATACCTATTTATAGAGAAGTTCTATTCTCCGCTCTTTTTGTTTAGCGAAGACCTCAATGACCCTTTTGTTGAAATCAGGTATAGACTGAATTAGCTCTTTTTCGATGCTTAATATTGATAAAGCATTCAGTCTGTCCTGGCTCATTGTATTTCTCAAAAATGATTTTATCCTTTTTAACGTAGAGAAACACCTTTCACTCTCAACAGAAGTCATTGGAATAGTGCATACGAGTTTAATTAACTTTACAGTCTGAGAAAAATCTTCTAGTAAACCAGTATTATAAAAAAGTTGTAAAATAGACAAAGCGCCATCAGCATTGGCAAAATCATCGCGAGCATAAATTGCACTGAGTTCACCTTTTAATTGAACTTTATTTAAAAAATCGTATGTTTTTACCGTCAAAACAAAATCATGTTCGGGAAATTTTGACCTATACTCAGTAAATTTTTCGCAATAGAGTAATTTTGCGGCAGTTAAGTGATTGCTGAATGCAAAACGTTGTTTCATTTCACACAAAATTGTATCGCAGACTTCTTTACAAATAACTGACTTTGAGGTTTTTATTCGTTTAGTCGGTGGTTCAAAAAAATTATCCGTGGAGTTCCGCACATTTTGAACACATTTTTCAAACTCACTGATATTGTTACGAATCATAACGGGATCTAAATTCTTAAATTGCAATTGTTTAAATAAAATATCACAGTGTGGCATAATTTTTTGGAAAAAACTCAACCAATAAAGAAATGTTTCATCTGTAAGATAGCGCAAAAGCATATCTGCTTGATTAATTGTCTGGTTATCATTATCGGATGCCAAAATGGTTTCCATACACTCAATTAGAGATTCGCGATTCGTGCTAATAGTTTTAACTGTTCTGATGTTAAAATTCCACCTCGTTTGCGGAACTGATGGAATTTTGCGTTTTACTATTTCACTTAAAATGTCTGTACGTTTAGATGAACGCGAAAAAAACTTTGGAAATGTTTGTAAGTTCGAGAAAAACATCTTTACTTCTCTATTTTGAGACACACTTTTTTCGACTATTAAATTTAGTTGATGAGCGTAACAGTGAACATAATGCGCATAAGGAAACATATTTTGAATTTTTGTCCGAACTCCTCCAATTTGACCGCTCATTACTGCAGCACCATCGTAACATTGAGCGATTAATTGCGTCTTAGATATATTTAAATACTCAAGTTCTTGAAATAGAGAATCGGATAATCCCACAGCGCAATGGGATTTTGGCGTTAAATACTTCCAAAATCGTTCGTGAATTTTGCCATTCCATTCATATCGAATGACCATAACCATTTGCATAACTGTCGATACATCAGTTGTTTCATCCGCTTGGATTGCTACAAAATCGCATTTCGAAATTTGTAATTTTATTTCTTCGTAATAAACTTCCAAAATTGCATCCAATATGTCGTTTTGTATTGTCTTTGAAGTGCCCTTGAATAAAGAGTCGGATTCCATGTGTTGCTTCATCGATATGTCAAGTTCAGCCACAAAGTCAATTAAACCACGATATATTCCTGGATTTAACGAATCACTACTCTCATCATGGCCACGCATAGCTAGTTCAAACACACCGCAAAACTTCACACAATCGATTAGTTTGGACAGAATGTATCGGTTTTTGTTAACGAGCTCGGTATGATATTTAATATGTGAACGATAGCCTGAATCCAATTGCATTCGGATATCAACTTTTCCTAACACATTTAGGCTTAAAACGTTTTTAAGATGAATTTGGCATGAATTATGTTTTTTGATCTTTTCTGAAAGGTGAGTTAAATCGTTAATGCCGCCAATTGTCCAAGCTGAATCAACATCATAAATAAGACACGGAAAACAAAATAAACTATTGAGTTTTTCACATCCACAGAGCCATGAAGCTTTATTATACATCCTCTTGTTAAAGGAACGAATAAATTTTTTAGCACCAGATTTACACTCTTGTTTTATCACAAGTTCGGGTCTAGGAGGGCCGTTTTTTTTTATTGTCACTTTGTTTTCAAAGCTTGACTTATTTTTTTTAATATTTTCCACAGTTATAATATTCATGTTTATTAATTTACGCAAACAAACACAATAAATAATCCAAATTGTTACGTTTATCTTGCAAATGGCTCGTAATATTATATAGATAGGTAGAGAAAAGTTGTGCGCGACTAAACTTCAAAAATGTAATAAAACACAACTCATGTTATACTTAAAGTAAAGAAAGAAAGTCGCTACCTAATTAAGCAAAAACGTTTGTTAATTTGGAGACATATACTCGCAAAGACATATGTACTAAAAAGACGCCCCAGTTTAAACGTTACGAACAAATCATCCCTTCTCTGCGGTGGTCATATTTAAAAAAAAAAACTTTAAATTGATGTATTACTATCCCAGCGAACTGTCATTCGGAAATTTTCGGGATCACTCGTATATCTGGTGCGTGAACCTAAAACACGAAAAATTCCTAGAACTCCCTATACAAATATAGCTGTCTCAAGATGTTCTGTGCTCTTTTAACTTCAAAATATTTCTATGATTTTGCCTTATTTTGGAGCTCGTCGAATAACGCACTCAAAGATCCAACATGCTCGCAGATTGCGTCCAGATGCAAAACACATGTATACAACAAATAGCTCTAACAAATCCAGTTGCATACTGTGATGAGCCATGTCGACATAAATATATATTATTTTTCATAAATATTGTTATGATAATATACATTTTCGCTATACTTCTTTAGGTGTTTATTGTTATATAAATTCAGTAGTTCGACGCACGAGAGCACTTATGAGCCAGCCGCCACTGCTACCTACGTAAAATCTATCTACGTCAAGATCGGTATACCTTATTAGGTAAGACGGGTATACCTTATTTAAATTTTATTTTGTAAAATCTACCTACGTCAAGATGGGTATACTTTATCTACCTACGTAAAATCTATCTACGTCAAGATCGGTATACCTTATTAGGTAAGACGGGTATACCTTATTTAAATTTTTTTTTGTAAAATCTACCTACGTTAAGACGGGTATGCCTTATTAGGCAAGACGGGTATACCTTATTTAAATTTTATTTTGTAAAATCTACCTACATCAAGACGGGTATACTTTATCTACCTACGTAAAATCTATCTATGTCAAGACCGGTATACCTTATTAGGTAAGACGGGTATACCTTATTTAAATTTTATTTTGTAAAATCTACCTACGTCAAGACGGGTATACCTTATTAGGCAAGACGGGTATACCTTATTTAAATTGTATTTTGTAAAATCTACCTACGTCAAGACGGGTATACTTTATCTACCTACGTAAAATCTATCTACGTCAAGACCGGTATACCTTATTAGGTAAGACGGGTATACCTTATTAGGTAAGACGGGTATACCTTATTTAAATTTTATTTTGTAAAATCTACCTACGTCAAGACGGGTATACTTTATCTACCTACGTAAAATCTATCTACGTCAAGACCGGTAAACCTTATTAGGTAAGACGGGTATACCTTATTTAAATTTTATTTTGTAAAATCTACCGACGTCAAGACGGGTATTCCTTATTAGACAACGAAGTGCTTTGTATGATATCTTTCATTATAAAAGTTAGAAAGTATTAAATAAATAAATTATTAAAAAAAAATAAAAGATAGTTGAAAGAAAATCAGACTAAAAATACGGAAAGTAATAGAAGGGAGATGAAACGTTTTTTAAGTTGCTTTACGATGCTTGACTCTTGACAAGGAAGAGGAAAAAAATATAATTTGATTTTAAAATACAAAACAGTCTCGGTGAATTCATAGGAAACAAATTTCATAAAACCCGGCAGTTGTTAATGTTTAAATTTATTAAATGTTTATTCAATTACGATTTTCTCAACTCTTTAACATAATACAATTTTGAATAAACTAGCATTGCATAATTTTGTACGGCCTGTTAGTTTTCGCGAGTGCAGCGGAGCGAGTGAAATGAATTCAAGTTTTACAGAAGGTAATCTACTAAACACAAAGACACAGTAACGAAACAATGCCTTTTTTGGTATTTTAAATCCGAAACATACTAACTTGGATGTTTACTGTGATATAACTGCAACTCTAGCCCTTAATTATAAGGATGACAAAAATGAAGACATCTCTAATACAAAGTATAGGTGGCCCAAAAGTCACATTTCCATTTTAAAAATAAATACATTTTTTATTTCTTAATAATTCACATTTATTCTTTTATAAACAAAAAAACACACTTCTTAAAAATGAATTTTATTTAGTTTTGAAAATTACATCATTTAAATGACTGCCATTTTGCTCTTCATACTGACGCGCTCTTTCTAAGGCGTGAACAATCACCTGTCGGAATGTTTCTTGGCTTATTTCTTCAATTTCTTCACGGATGTTGGCCTTCAATTGCTGAATGGTTCGAGGATTGTTACGGTATACTTTGTCTTTCAAATACCCCCATAGAAAGAAGTCTGGAGCAGTTAAGTCAGGTGAGTGTGACGACCACTTGATATCAGAGTTTCGCGAAATTATCCTTCTTCCAAAAGAATGTCTTAAGAGTTCAATTGTTAGGCGAGCTGTATGAGCAGTAGCACCATCTTGCTGCCACCATACCTCTGGTGTGTCCTCGACTGCAGGACGTACGAAATTCTCTAGCATTTTTTATCTCTGAATATTGTCAGTTTTATTTTTGTTTTCCCATAGATTTCAAAAGGTATTTCCCGGCACCTGTATATGTTCAGAAAAATATAATATATTTGTATATACTTTTAGTCAACCACTGTTTATTCCCCTTTATATAACGGTATACCTCTACCTGTTTCAAAGTTTTCACCTCATCACCAGGGAAGCATAAACAAAAGACTTGTTTGTGCTTGTCTGATGAGGTGAAAATCTTGAAACCGTTAGGGTTACACCGGTATATAAAGTGGAACAAACATTGTTTGGCTAAACAAATTTCAATGTCTTTTAACCACCACGGTGTTAATTAATGTCTTAAGTATAAATAATATGTAAATACATATTTGATCAGAAAACCGCAGAAAAACTTACTAAGAGAAGAGGAATCAAAAAGTAAAGATATAGATCTTTCGATATATGATAGTAACACATTCGGATTTAGGTGTAGTGAAGTGTATTGTGTTGTGTTCATATAACATCATTGATTTTGATAAGACCTTACACTTTTATATTCACTCTTTTAGAAGAAAAAAAAATGATAACATCAAGAACAAAATGTCGTCCATGACTTAGTTGGCAAGACGCTTGTCTTCAAAGCTGAGGACTGCAAAGAAAGTATATCAGGGAGGTTTTTATTAAATACTTGAGGTTTCCATTGAAAAAACGTTTCCTGGTTGAATCGAAGACATTTCATATGGTGGTAAATCCTGTAGATTGTATGTATACAACGAAAGTACAGTGCAATGTAAATAAATATATATGAACGTAAATTTTATGACTCTCAAACATGAAATTTATCGTCATCCCCTTACTTTTCTCTCTTCCTATTTCAGTTATTGTAGACTTGCTAATTAACACCCTAAGAGATCCTGTTTCAAGTCCACCAGCATAACCTTTTCAATACCTGGCTATCTCAACACTGAGGACCTAAGAACAAACATTATGGAAAAAAATGAAATATTTTTTTAACTTTTGAAAGTACGTATATTAGTACACTATGAGTTTGCTAGTCTGCTACCACTCACTTGTAAATAAACAAATAACTCCATGGTACAGCTTTGCTTTCCAACTGTATTGACATTGGGATGGCAAGGGATCGTCAACTATGAGGTCCAGCAATTTATTTATTTATTATTACACATGACAAGAAATATACACAATTTGCGAAAAAACAACAGGTTATTTGATTTGGACATACAATTTTAATGGACCTGGGTTTATTGCCATTCATTTGTCGTATCCCCAGTAAACAAGGCTTTTGCCTGTATCTCACTGAGGATATTTAGCATGAAAAAATAAATCGATACTTCTTTCCGATTTTTGATTACACAAAAACAAAATCCCGTTGCACGCTCTCATCAACCTGAGAACAACAACGATAACAACAATATACTCGTATATACACACCACGCCATTTCGCTTTAGAAGAAGGCAGAAAGTAAATAATAAAAATAACAATAAAATGACCATTTATATAGCACCGTCTATAAAGCAATCTTTATAGACGGTGCTATATAAATGGTCATTTTATTGTTATTTTTGTTATTCTCCTCAAGAGCGTTCTTATTCCGGATTTGAACCCACTCTTATTGACAGACTTAAAATATTACAATGTAAATATATAGATTGAGTGTAATGATAGGAAGGTAATGGCTGTGCCCATTATATTAGTTATTTCCCTGCATCTGCATGTGTTCACTATGTTTTAGGATGTTTTATTTTGTTTTGTTTTATGTGAACTAGTTGCCTTAGGACTGGCATACACCTCATTAGGCAGAAAAGTTCAGGCAAGTGTAAATCATTACGACATATTCCCGGAAATAGGAAAAAGGCGTTGAACTAGTTAAACGTTAGAAATATACGCCAAATTCACATATTATCTCTATTATATAATATCTTTAACTGTCCCGCCATCCCCTATCTTGCCGAAAAATTTAAGCATCTTTCCGATTATGGACTCGCGCCACACTCAAACAGAGATCGATTATTGGTCTTCCCAGTTCACTGTCCTTTACTGTCCATGCAGTGAGACTCTGTAACCAGTTACAAACCAATGTTATATTCGCTCTGCCATTGGCATGCCTTTAAGAAACTCTTAATTTCGAGTTAGTAATATAACGTTATTTCATTCCTGTTTTTTCTTTTTCCTCCACCATCCCTTCTTTTCCTTTGATTGATGATATCTTACTTTATATGAAAAGGAATGTTTTGGTGATTGTCAGTCTTTGTGGGGATGAGCGTATGCTCACGTATATGTTCGTGAATCCCTTAGGGATGGGTTGTCATTTAAATGCTTTTGCAACCATATAACTTGCTTTATTTCCTTTTGTCTGGTTGATTTGAAGAGATTGTCGCCTGGCAATAAGCCCGTCAGATTGTTTTAACAATGAAGTGTGTAATAAATAAAATAAATGAAAATCGTCTTCAAAACAAATTTATATAAGTTTAGGGAGCGATTAAATCTTCTTCCTGGCTCCATCCCAACTCACCATTGTCCTCCAAGATTCTTCCCCACCTTTCCAGACTATTTTGTAGGTCTTCATGTTTTTCACTTATTAATACGATATCGTCTGCAAATAGAAGGATCTTTAGGAGACTGTTCATTTCCTGGTTAGTTTAAATAGTCCATGACTAAGATGAACAGTAGCGGACTGAGTACCGATCCTTGATGCACCCCCCCCTTTATAGGAAATTCTGGTAAAGTTCCCGAAGTGCACCTCATTTAGGGAGCGATTAAATGGGTCTGTTAAATGTTCATACTGATTTTACGAGAATATTCTCTTCAGCTACAGACTGATACGAGTATTATGAATATCTTAAGAACCATAAATCCTTGATAAATTGTAGATCACCAAACAAGGTCGTTTCGCTTCAGTTAAAAATGAAATCTTCTCTGTTGAGCAAATTAATAATTGTTACAAGGTTCAGATTAAATTTAATCTGAATACATAACCTACTTCCTGTCCGCTCTGATGCGGTGATAAGGTAGACTTATTTATCTATGCCAATCAAAAGAGCGTCGACCGCACTTTCAACATTCTGTTACTTTGCTTTTTTTTTTTTTTTGGAAATTTCAACAAATGTATTGGTGTCCGGTCCTTAATGGTGTGTTTTCAATTTATTTTTATTTAATTTTATTAACACTTCATTGCAAAAATAATCAAACGAGCTTATTGCCTGGCGGAAATCTCTTCCAACCAAACAAATTATCGCAAAAAAATATTAAATGATTGTTCATTTTTATGAACTCGTAGTAAAAGTAGTATACTCGTAGTAAAATAGTATACTCGTAGTATACTCGTAGTAAAAGTTACAATGAGATAACATCAATCAAAGTAAAAGGAAGGGATGGTGGAGAGGAAAGGAAAGAAAAATCAGGATGAAACGTGTTATATTAGTAAATAGAAATTAAGGTTTTTTTAGTCGCTTTTTAAAGCATACCAACGACGGAGTGAGTCTAACATTGATTTGTAACTGGTTCCAGAGATTACTGCATGGACAGTAAAATACGACATTAAAAAAGAGGAGTGGTGAACTGGGAAGGCCAATAAACAATCTCTGATTGAGCGTACCGCTAGTCCATGATCGGAAAGACGTTTGAAATTTTCGACGAAATAAGAGGGGGTAGCAGGACAGTTAAGAATATTATACAAGAGTATTATTATGAGAATTTGGCGTCAATTTCTCACATTAAACCAGTTCTGTGCCTTCTGGTATGAAGTGATATGTTCGTACATTCTTAGGTTAAAAAAATCTTAGACAAACATTTTGAAGACGTTGTAATATATCCAAATAACAGACGTCCACATAGTCCAAAAAAAGAAGAACAGAGATTGCACGAGTGAAATTTATATACCAATCTCGAAAGAGTAGAGTAGACAACAACAAAAATTAATCGAAAAATTAAAAGGCCCCTAATCTGGTATTCTTGGTACCCCACTGCCACGCCTTACACTTGCATTTGCATCTATATTTATTTTGTCAACCTTTCTTAATTTTTTCGTTTACGTAATAAAATAATTTTAGTATACACTTTTTTATCTCACTTAACACATCAGTCCTAATTTCACATCCATCCCTAACCACTTCATTTCATATTCTGTTATAGATTGTCACCCCATATTTTTTTTAAAGTTCATGCATTTCTACATCATTAGTTTGTCTCTTTTCAGTCGTTTTTCACGTATACTTCTCCATACATTAAAGTTGGTGATAAAATATTATTTTGCACTACTATCTTAGCAGATTTTAGAATCAGTCTTCTTCATCTTATTTTAGGCATGTTGGCCTGTTATCGTCCTGCATCATTGTTTGCCTCTTGTGACGTCGACTGCCAGCTGTCTTTCCATCTCGTAACTCCGTCATTGCCGGTCCCAAGCCCGGATGAGAAAAGAGGAGGGATCATGGGTAAGGCCAGCAACCTGTCCATGATAACAATATATACGCTCCCAGACCTGCTCACACAGCTTCGGACAAGGTAATGAAAAAGGTAACAACCAAAGCTAGGAAAGGACTACGATTCGAAAAACAAATCTAACTAGACTGGCATGCTGGAACATAATGTCCTGGAGAAATCGAGACCAAGAAATTCTGCATGAATTGGAATCCCACAAAATCGACATCTGCGAGATATCAGAAACCAAGAAGAAAGGACAAGGTACTGTAGAATCAGTCATTGTAGAATCAGTCATTGTAGAATCAGTCATTGTAGAATCAGTCATTGTAGAATCAGTCATTGTAGAATCAGTCATTGTAGAATCAGTCATTGTAGAATCAGTCGTTTCAATTCAATTGTTTAGCAATAAATAGCAAAAAAGTATAGAGTAGTTAACACTTTGTATCCCGAGCTTTAACGTGAACTATTTTACGTTATGTCCCGGTCAGTGGCGGCTGGTCTGGAGGTGCGTTGGTGCGCCGAACAGGAGAAATAATTCGCAATAATAAAATTATATATTCGCAAACATGACTTCCAAAAATGTTAAATATTTGTATAGATTAAATATGTATAAGAATACTGACAAATAGTACGAGTATTTTTATTTAAGTGGAAATTTAAAAAAAATTTAAGTAAAATTTAAAAAAATATTTCTTATAAATTGATCGGCCAAGTTTGCCAATATTACCGGAGCGATCTCCAATGCGCACCGGACGGAAACGCTAATTCATATAGGGCAGACAGAGACATGCAGTAAACCGTGAGACAGCGATATTTCATATTCGCTCAGTGTCTCGAGGTGATAACATATTACTGCGATCTAAGAAATTATTTTGTAAGTAATTCAACCTTTATACGATGATCTACTGATTTCTAATATGGGCAATGCCCTAGATCAGTGTCTGCCAAACTGTGTGCCGCAAGAAGGCTCAGGGTGTGCCGCGAAGGAAGAAGCCTCAAAACTAAAAAAGGGGATCTCCATGAATAATATAGTTTAAGCGGTCCTTATCGAAGTTAACTGGTTGTCCGGAACACTCCATGTTTTTCAGGTCGAAATTACCGTCTTTGAAACGCAAAAACCATCGACGAGCTGTTCTTAAATTCAAAGCATCTTTACCGTACACTTTGCAAATATCGTAAACAGCTTTGGCAGCTTTATTCCCTCGATTGAACGCGAACAGAAGGAGGTGTCGAAAATGCTCACTCTCGTCTACTTGACATTCCGTTTTGTAGGCTTGTAATCAAATAAAATAATATATGTAACGTAAAAGCAAACACATCTTGTAAAGCAGAAAATTTCCTTTCGAATGACGTATAACCTTTACTATTTCGTTTTACTTTTGGTGCTCATTTGCAAATATCGTGAGCAGCTTTGGCAGCTTTATTCCCTCGATTGAACGGGAACAGAAGGAGGTGTCAAAAATGCTCACTCTCGTCTACTTGACATTCCATTTTGAAGGCTTGTAATCAAATAAAATAATATATGTAACGTAAAAGCAAATACAATATCTTGTAGAGCAGAAAATTTTCTTTCGAATAACGTATAACTTTTACCATTTTAGTTTATTTTTGATGCTCATTTTTAAATTGAAAAAAAAAAAACAACGGACACAACTTATGTTAACACCCAATACTAAATTAATGTAAATTATTCAAGTGTTTGAAAAAATGATAATATGTTTCATTACAATATTTCTAATATTTACTTAAATATATCAATTTAAGTAAACCCTTCACCAAAATAAGGACCCCTTAAAACAACCCGGGTAATAGGAAAGGTTATATTGATTTTGGATTGGCTTTAAAGTATTAAATATTCGGAAAATCAGGTCCGTTCTAAAGTAGACGGCGCCAACAGTCGTCACACAACCGGACAACAATACCGAGTGTCATGGATAAAACTGGCCAAGCTGGGTAACGGTACGCCATTGGTATTGTTCAGCCGAGTTTGTTTAACAACCTCCAAGCGATTGAAAGGAGAGTTGCAGCAGGAAGCAAAGTCAGTGACGCACTTAGAACTGTACTTGCGAATAACACAATAAAATATATGTAATTTTTTTTTGAGAACAGGAAATTATTCAAGATTTTCACAAATAATAATTGTCATAAATATGATTTAAATCTCAATTTGCAGTGTCTATCCTATGCAAAAGTCTGTCAAAAATAACTAACGATATACACTACATAGACAAAAAATAGAACACTCATTATTTAGTTAATTGAGCTACCATTTTCCTAAACTCTGACAGTGTTGAACTAAATTTGTCTACATCTGAGTCTCAACTACCCCATTGTACTCTGCACGTTCTTACTACTAGGTTGTAGAAACCAATGTTACTTCAAAATGAAGCTACATCAAACAAAGTAAGCCTTCCAAGATAATGAGACGAACACTTCAATTAATATGTTCCTGAGTGACAGGTAAGTTCACAAGACAATGTTAAGACTTTATGAAGAAATTCAAGATCGAAAGTACTTCTACGAGTCTTAACTGATTGAAGACCCAAAAACACTTAGCAGCCCTTAGCTATGACAGACACCTCAAAAATCGCCACTAAACCACCTCAATTAAACCAACGTCCCACCTTTAGTTAAGGTTCCATATTACAGAGGCATACTCTTGGTTGCTTTTTACCAATGACTTATACAATATCACTAATGCTGGTTTTTTTTAATAATGAGTTCAACAATCTCTAAGATACAATGGTGAATTGCCGAATAAAACAAGGTCAATGACGCATTTAGTAGTGTCCGAAAATAACACAGATTGACAGATACAAGTATATTAAATCACTAAGAAATCATCGCAGAGATACCCGAAATAATTTATTTTTTTTTTAAATAGATGCCCTTTGCTAAATTGTAAATTTATTATATGATTTGCCTAATGCCGTAACCCCAAAAATGAAACAAAATATAATGTGACCGTGAAGGGAAAATGAAACAAATTATATATGTAGAAGCGACTGATAAATATGAGTATTTTAATTTTAAAACGCATGCTATCAAAGTAAAACAAGTTGACAATTGGAAAGTAAGTACTATTGCAAATTAATAGTTGGATTTAACTCATTGTTCACAAGAAATCTTGAAATCAAAGAAATAGTTTCCAAGTGTTAAACTGTCCTTAAAAACGTATACTTAAAAAGTGTTATTTAAAAAAAAAATACTCTAAGTGTATGAAACAAGTGTTTAACAAAATAATATTCATAATGCAATTGAGATGCGATCATTTAAAATATGTGTGGAAAAAGATTGATAGATGAAGTTATGTTAAGAAAAAAATGAGGAGGCAACATTTAAAAAAGATCAAAACTGAGTAGATTTTTTCTTATTGATGGTACGGAGCTGTTTTACATTTTCATTTTAATGAAAAAAGCACATAAATCATTTTAAAATCATAATAAAAAGGCAGATTTTTTTTCAAAAAGAATCTTGTCCAGGCTTCAAACCAATCAAAAAAGATCATGTCCGAATTGACCAATCGTAGCTTTCAGATTGTGTCTAACTTCATACCAGTTCACCAGCAACTGTCAGTTTTAAATCGTACGTGCAGTGTAATGTCATTATACAGCTTTATCTACATACTTACACATATTTATAGTTTTATAGTAATATTTCTTCTTATTTTGTAACACTTTACTTATTTTATTTGATTAAAATTTAAATAAATTACTCTCCTCAATTATTTTTTGTAAAATATTTTTGAAATCGAACAAAAAACATCATGTCCCAGAGCTGTTCAATAAAAAAAGATTAGAGTAGAATTGTTCTTACAAAAAGGATCATGTCCATATTTTAAACTAGAATAAATATTTTAATTATTATGATTCGATTTTAAACAACAAATCAAGTCACCTTAAGCGATTTTAAGGATTTCAGATATTTTAACAATGAATTATTGTGTCATATACTCGTATGTTTCTTCTTGTTGTTTTAATTTTGGTTGTTTTTGTATTTGTGTTTCTGTTTTAATTTTAATTTTTATTCTAATGATTGTGTGCGGCATGAATATTGTTGGTCTTTCTGGAGTGATGATGTGTGAGGAGTTGAATTTCGCAAGATGTTTCCAGTTGTAGTTGAGTGTCACTGTTTGTCAGGTTGATGAGAGCGTGCAACGGGGTTTTGTTTTTGTGTAATCAAAAATCGGAAAGAAGTATCGATTTATTTTTCATGCTAAATATCCTCAGTGAGATACAGGCAAAAGCCTAGTTTACTGGGGATACGACAAATGAAAAGCAACAAACCCAGACCCATTAAAATTGTATGTCCAAATTCAATTGCCTGTTGTTTTTTCGCAAATTGTGTATATTTCTTGTCATGTATAATAAGAAATAAATAAAATATATTTTGAATGCAAACAGTTTTTTTGCGATTTCCCAGCATTCTGATTTGGTGGAAACGTTCTTTTTTTAATATTACCTCCTCAATTGCGGACATGAAATAGATAATTGAGAATGGGGTGACCAATAAAATATATATGGCTTCATGAAGACGAGCAAGGGAAAGTGGACACCCGAGAGTTGCATGGAAGGATCACGTTAGTCAACTATTGAAAAAGGGCAAGTTGAAAAGCATGAAGAATAGAAGAAATCTTATACGATGAACAATAATGGATGTGGTACAGACGATGGATGTCTGTAAAGACCAGAATGTATGACGCTCGATTATCTCTGTCTACCTCGTAAGTGACATGACGTGATGGAATATAATATAAGTAGATGTAAAAATTAACTTGCATTTAGTAATTGTTTTCTCAGATTTATGGATGGACTTTTTTAACCAGTTGTACAATTAAGTGTCCAAATAAATAAATTTGTTCAAGATAAACCAGATTGGATATGACATGGCCGTCGAGATGGAACTTGGGTCATAAGAGACCCGACTTCAAATGATATGGGGTAAAGCAAGAGAAAGAAGATTGACCAATCAAAAATTAAATACCATAGAAATAAACGTGACTGCAAAGTATGGGTTAACCATGTCGTTAATTTTATTAAATTGTTTTCCTTAACTTTGGAATACTTAAAACCTGTTGGAGTTTCTTAGAAACCGCTTTCACGTTGCTTCAAACTGATCAAAATTCTTCAGCAACTTAATGTCATTAACTATCCATCGACACGTCATTATTTCTTATGTACGAGTATATCTATTCATACTATATAATTTAGCCAATTTGCATCTCAAATCCATTCTCTGGCACTACCATCGATAGGAAGGGAAGATGCAGACTCAGCAGAGACACATGACACCCATGGCAACTAATGAAATGTTCACCATCCCTAGAGTTAAAACCTCTTTTGCTCAAAGGCAATATGCTAGTTTGGCTCCCATGACGTACAATGGCGTGCCGAATTCAATAAAGGTAAAGGGAGGAAAACCATTTAGACAGTCGATTGGAGCGTGGTTGTTATTGCGACAGGATTTTGAGTACTTGGGCTTTCAGGATGAATGACGTGTGGAAAAGATTTGTGTAGGCTCTTGAGTGTAGGTTTAATCTTGTTGTTTTAATTTTTGTTGTTTTGTATTTCTGTTTCTGTGTATTTTTGTTTTTATTTTGGTTCTTATGATTGTGTGCGGTATATTATGGGATGCACATTTTTGGTCTTTGTGGAGTGATGATGTGTGAGGAGTTTGATTTCGTATGATGTTTCCAGTTGTAATTGAGTGTCACTGTTTGTCAAGTTGATGAGAACGTGCAACGGGGTTTTGTTTTTGTGTAATCAAAAATCGGAAAAAAGTATCGATTTATTTTTTCATGCTAAATATCCGCAGTGAGATACAGGCAAAATCCTAGTTTACTGGGGATACGACAAATGAAAGGCAACAAACCCCGATCCATTAAAATTGTATGTCCAAATTAAATTACCTGTTGTTTTTTCGCAAATTATGTATATTTCTTGTCATGTGTAATAATAAATAAATAAATTGACGTGTTTGATTGGCTATGATATCAACTGTGTTATATAACATTACACTTGATATATTACTTTTCAATCTTAGGGGTGTATTACTACGCCCCTTTCAATCAACCTGAATTAGCTTAAATAGGCTTTATATTATTTTATTCAGGAGCTTAACAGTCCAGTAAGATGTATTTGTAAAGTATACAATTAACTATTAACGCAGTGTCACATCGCAATTACAATTTTTTTTTAAATTTATATAAATGAGCAGTTAAATTAATTTGAAAATAATAGTTTCTTTAACGTACATTTGACCAAGAAATACGCATTTAACTGGCTTGAATGTCGGTCCAGTGATTTGTTTGCTTACTTAGCACTCAAGTGTCCCGGGTTCAATTTCCGGTGACTTCGGTACTGATTTGCTTGGAGACATTTTTATATCTGAATTTTAACTGTCCTGGAAGAGTCAAGAGGAATATCGAACGGCGTATAGCGATAAGAAACAAATTCAATGAAGAATCATGGATGTAGAAGAAGTGAAGATGTGTATCGCAATAGGAAAGTCTTACACTCTCTCTTCTTTGCCTACTCCGATAAGAAAACGACGCGATTGTATGAATGTATTTTATTTAAAAAAGGTTTAACTCTCCATATTTGTTCCATGTTCTCGGTTGCTTCACGAAGCCAAGAAGTTTCAGACCCAAGAGAAGTGAAACAAATTGTTAATTGCTAGACGGTTTGATTAATACGAAAAGCGCTTGAAACTTATCTTGTAAGTCTGTGAAGGTACTCAGAGAGAACGGTACGGTCGGCTGCGCAACATCTGACACTCAGAGAGTTGTGAGTAAGGTGATTAGTGGAGTTACGAGATAGTTTCTCATAACTTTATTATGAATCATTCCCGAGTTATGGTTAAGTGAATGGATGGCTGGTTCTACAAACGGATAATTTGTTCAGGCGGAATGATGAGAGCCTCGAGATATGACGTAGAAACATATGTAGAGGTGATTAATGTAATAAGTGGAATAACAAAATAATTTATTGTCATACTCGTATATTGAAAAATCGAGTTCTATATTCGTGCATTCATACAGATATATAGTATTATCACACGTCGAGATAACAGATCTTTAAAGTTTTCTATCCAAGTACACAACCTTCGCCTCAACATTCATATATCTTGTCATGTACAATATTCTATTCTTCGTACTTCTCACTTTACCTTTTTTTTAAATCTAGTTCATTTGATCCTGTCACGTTTTCCTCAGTCTACCTCTTTAACGCTTACCTTACACTACTGACTTGTAAACTCGTTTAGTCATTTCCTCAGTCTACCTCTTTAACGCTTACCTTACACTTCTGACTTGTAAACTCGTTTAGTCATTTCCTCAGTCTACCTCTTTAACGCTTACCTTACACTACTGACTTGTAAACTCGTTTAGTCATTTCCTCAGTCTACCTCTTTAACGCTTACCTTAAACTACTGACTTGTAAACTCGTTTAGTCATTTCCTCAGTCTACCTCTTTAACGCTTACCTTACACTACTGACTTGTAAACTCGTTTAGTCATTTCCTCAGTCTACCTCTTTAACGCTTACCTTACACTACTGACTTGTAAACTCGTTTAGTCATTTCCTCAGTCTACCTCTTTAACTCTCACCTTACACTACTGACTTGCAAACTCGTTTAGTCATTTCCTCAGTCTACCTCTTCAACGCTCACAATGTGATCGGGTGCTCTGCGTCCAACGTGCACATACCATCTCAATCGCCTCTCCTCCATCTTACTCTTGATGTCTGTAACACCCAGGCTTCCACGAATGCGTGAGTTTTTTATTTTGTCTCTTAGGGACACACCAGCTGACCATCTTAGCATGCGCATTTCAGCAGTTTCTAGTTATATGTTCATAAATTTCATAAAGATGAATAAATATTTGAATATTTATTGCGAAAATGTAACTTTTGTCTGGTTGGAAGAGCTTGCCGCCAAGCAATACGCCCGCCAGATAGTTTTTGCAATGGAGTATTAAATAAATAAATAAATGTGAGAACCTAACTTGATGGAAGAAAATACGGTCGTTAATATATCTTAAGTATCAATTTGATGGTATTGAAGGGAACTACTATAAGAGTAAAAATAACAATAATTGTATCTATTATAATATCCAGTTATGGGCAATGATAGTAAAAACTCGTAATTCAGGCTCCATACTAAAAGTATTTATACAGTACAAATACTGTAATTATTGCAGTAACAAATCAACGCCCCCTGTACTAATGGGAGTCGCGGTCAATCAATTAAAGTCCGTGATGTATTAATTACGATTATTATTATCGTTACGATGAAATATTTATGTTGTTATAATCATACATATCATCACGGCGTGTCCCTTGCGGAGTAGGCAGAGATAACAGATCTCCAAACTTTTATTATCCAAGTATATAACTTTTAATTTGAAGTCTGTAATATAACTGGTTGAATGTAAGGAATAGACGCCTTGGTTGAATGTAAGGAAGAACTTTACTCCAACAATCTCTGCTCTTTTCAATTCTGAACTATGCGGACGTCTGTTACTTGGATGTTAGAGAGGAACAGCTGGACAAATTACAGCGTCTTCAAAATGTGTGTCTAAGATTTATTTTCAAGGTACGATCATATAACTTCATACCAGAAGGCATTGAACCGTTTGAATGTTAGAATTAGACGCCAAATTCATATAATGTCTCGATTGTATAATATCCTTAACTGTCCCGCCCCCCCCTCTTATCTCGCCGAAAAATTTCAGCGTCTTTCCAATCATGTGATTGTTTATTGGCCTTTCCAGTTCACCGCTTCTCTTTCTTTACGTCGTCCTTTACTGTCAATGCAGTGAGACTCTGGAATCAGTTACAAACCAATATAAGACACTCTCTCTCTCTCTTAATTTCTAGTCAGTAAAATAACATGTTTCATTCCCCATTTTCCCTTTCCTCTCCACCATCCCTTCCTTTTCCTTTGATTGACGATATCTCACTTCATATGAAAAGGAATGTTCGGGTGATTGTTCGTATTTGATGAGCATATGTATACTCAAGTATGTGTTCGTGAATTTCGTGTGGAAGGGTAGTCATTTGAATGTTTTTTGTGACCTTGCTTAACCCTTCCCTTACGGTGATAAAAATAATACGCGTGCTCCGGTGTTGGGTAGTGAGTACGCAATAAAAAATTAGCGATTTTAAATCGGAAAAATAAGAACATTCATAGATAATCCCCTTAATTAATTATAATTGAAGTTAAAAATTATAATAATTGAGATTTATTTGCTGAAAACATTAAAAAACCATCTGGCAACGCTCACGGAACGGGCGTACGTCTAACCTATTTGCAAGCCTAGAAGCTACTAGTGGCGCGGAACGTCAGTCGCATACCCCGGCGCTTATGCTTATGCTTGCGACGTTGAGACAATTCAGCTCCTCGCAATTCAGTCTAGTATGCAAGAGTGAGATGCGAATATAGTGTCGCGCTTCCCGCATACTATTCACCTATCGTCAAGACGAGGCACTCGCAGCGTTTAAACGCGAATTTGTTTTCGATCTTTACAAAACACCTCGATGTAGTCGATAAATTCTGATTATTGTTAATATTATTTTTTAAATCAATGCGTAAATATATTATGGAGGAATACCTAAAATCTTAACCTTGCATTTATTATATTTAAAGAGATATTGATGGTTATTAGAAGCAACGTGTAGAAGATACCCAACACAGGGAAGGAAAGGTCAACTTACTTTATTTACTTTTGTCTGGTTGGTTGGAAAAGATTGTCGCCTGGTCATAAGTCCGGCAGATTGTTTTTGGAATGAAGTGTTAAATAAATAACTTTCGCCTCCTCCACATTCATAAGTATCAATCATACTTCTCACTTTACATTCTTTCAAAATCTGGTCCATTTGCTTCAACCACGTTTTCTTCGGTCTACCTTTCACTTCTGACTTGTATACTCACTTAGTAATTCTTTCTCTCCACATGTCCAAACCATCTTAAAGCTATTTCTTTTACTTAAATTGACAACTGTATCCATTTCTGATGTCTACATTCCACTTCCTTTCATTCATGACACTCCACAAACTTTCTATAGTACACGCATTTTCACATAATTGTTACGATTATAATTAAAGATTTGTGTTTGATTACTTACGAGTTGGATACGAGCTATAACTTTTAACAACGTCATAAGTTATAGCTCGTTATAACGTTATAAGTTTAACTCGTAGCTATAACTTTTAACAACGTTGAAGCGAATCTTCAGCAATTATAATAAAAATATATATTTTGAATTTTGTATATTTTTATCTTCTTTGATTAAATCATTGAATTTTATCTTAGTGATTATTGTAATTATATTTTATGATTATTAGTTGATTATTTATTGAACCAGGTGTTGATATTTGAAATTTTACAATGATTTAACAAGGGTCATCAAGGCGTACATTTCGTTGCAAAAATTATTTACAAATTAGTTTTATGTATTTTAAGTTACATTTATACCATTAGGCCATATCCCTTGTGGGGTAGACGAAGATAACAAAGTAATATTATTTTCTATCGAAACACACAACTTTCACCTCGTCTACACAAAATAATTCGTCAAGCACAACCTTCTAACATATTATACATATATCTCATATTAAATTATTTCAAATATCTATCAAATTTGCTATAATGATAGCTCACAATAGCTTTCTATTACCAACGCTGATTTATTAAAGTAAAATGTGGATGTACAAAAATACTGAAAGGAGTCGAATAAGTGCTGAAAAAATGCGTGCACACAAAAAATACGTGGGATTACCATGTATGATATAATACGGAATGAAGTGACCAGGGATGGATGTGAACTTAAGGATGATGTACCATAAGATGGTTTAGGTGTGTAGAACGAATGAATGGAGAAGAAGTAAAATAAAAATACAGTGCAAATGTAGAGCAAGGCTATAAAAAGTATGGTTAGATTAAAAGTGAATGATAATTAGAAAGAAGGAAATGCAAGACCTCAAAGAAATCGTAAATGTATGAGAAGGTTGAATAGAAAAAGATTTCAAAATACTCAGGTGTTAACTTTTATTAAACAACATAATACTCAGGTGTTAACTTTTATTAAACAACTTAATAATAATAAAACAACGATTTATAAAGCACTATTTAGGGAGCCAACTCTCCTCCAAGGCTAGAATTGTGACTCGGGATTCGAACCAATTTTTATTGACATATCATATTATTTCAGAATATTACAAAATAAAAATACTTTAAAAAAGTTGAGCCTTTGAATAAGAGGGTGGTTGCTGAGGCCATTATATAATGGTTCTTCACAACTGCATATGTTTATAAAAACATATTTATTAATTTAATACTTTTTTTGCTAATACAATCTGGTGGGCTTATTGCCAAGCAGCAATCTTTTTCAACCAACCAAACAAAAGTAAATGAAGGTAGTTACATGGTTATAAAAAAAACATTCAAATGACTATCCATCCCCATAAAATCCATGAACACATGCGTGAACATATGTCCACAAACCCCACAAAGACGGACAATCATCCGAACATTCCTTTTTATATTAGTATAAAGTGAGATATCATCAATCAAAAGAAAAGGAATGGATGATGGAGACGAAAGGAAAAAAAAATAGGAATGAAACAGGTTTATTACTGACTAGAAATTAAAAGTTTTTTCAGTCGCTTCTTAAAGCATGCCAAGGATAGAGCGAGTCTAACATTAGTTTGTAACTGATTCTAGACTTTATTTATCAAGATAACAGCAAAAAAACTTATCAAGGGAAGACGAACTACAATAAAACCCTTGTAGATCTTCCGATATGTGATAGTAACACATTCGGCTTAAAGTGGAGTATGTGGTATAAATCCATATACGAAAATAAGTTTTCAAAATAACATTTGTGAAACTAGAATTACAAAAAAATATAGGTGTAATTGTTTCATAATATATATGCTAGATTCAAAAAATTAATTCAAGTTTTTCCGCATTTCTCACAGCTCGTTGCGGTTCATTTTAATGTTTGTTTTCAAACACAAAATTAAATGAGTTATTTTGCTATTTTCAATTACAAACTTTGTGTTGTTTGCCCAAAAGTGACATTTGAATTGTTACAGTGTTGGATTTCGAAATCGGAGGCTTTGTCTACAATTCTCTATTGAATTCACGAAGAATTCATGTACCCTTTCACGAGATTTTGAGTTACATGGACACGCGGTAACGCACTGTATTGGTACAACGTTGAACTTCGAAATCGCAGGCTTTGTCTTCAATTTCAGATTTTATTCACATTTTTTTTCCAATTTGTCAGACTCACTGTCTGCGAAGACTGTTGGGGTCAGCTCTTCTCGTCCTCAGGTTGTATGCTCTTCTGTCCCGGACTACAACCCCCAGGCCGTGCCTCTGCACCAGGTTATCTTTTTGCACCACCCATGAGTTATTTGGTCTTCCTCTGGTTGTTATTCGAGGAAGATCCATGGAGATTGCCTGGCTCACAATGTGATCGGGTGCTCTGCGTCCAACGTGCCTATACCATCTCAATCGCCTCTCCTCCATCTAACTGTTGATGTCTGTAACACCTAGGCTTCCACGAATGCGTTAACTTTTTTTTTGTCCCTTAAGGACACACTAGCTGACCATCTTAGCATGCGCATTTCAGCAGTTTCTTGTTGCCTGGAGTAAGAGTTATACATTGTCCAGCATTCGGAGCCATAGAGGAGTGCGGGTCTGACAATCGTTTGATATACTTTTCCTTTTAACTTTACTGGCATTTTCGTATCACATAGAACTCCCGTCATTGATCTAAACTTCATCCATCCCACACTAATTCTATGTGTTACATCTGCTGCACATCCTCCATCACTATGGATGAGTAACCCAAGATACTTAAAGGAGTATGGTAGGTACAGATAGCTCGAATGGTAGGTACAGATACTCCGTTTTCTTTCTGCTCAGTCTCAATCCATTGCCCTCCAAGATTCCTCTCCACCTTTCCAGACTATTTTGCACATGTTTTTCACTTATTAATACGATATCGTCTGCAAAAAGTAGGATCTTTAGAAGACTGTTCATTTCCTGGTTAGTTAAATAGTCCATGACTAAGATGAACAGTAGTGGACTGAGTACCGATCCTTGATGTACCCCTACCTTTATAGGATAGTATTTTACCAATTTGTGTTAACTCAAAAACGTGGTGCTTTTTTATGGGTGTGTGGAGAACATTGTGAAATGGGCGCGTGGTACACATTTATAATTAAGTCTTGCAACTATCAAGTTTGTGAGAATTTATAAAAGAGATATCTCATAATTGATCTACAGTAGATAAAAATGCATAAACCTATTTTTCATGTTTATTGCCCTCAGTAAGATACAGGCCAATGCTTAGTTTACTGCGGGCACGATAAATTAAATATCACAAACCTAGATCTATATTAGTTTTTTTAATGTTTTTTTTTATGATTATGTGCGGTATATTGTGGGATGAACGTTTTGTTCTGTCTGGAGTGATGAAGTGTGATGGGTTTGATTCGGGTGATGTAACATATACATCTTTAATTGAGTGTCACTGTTTGTCAGGTTGATGAGCATGTGCAACGGGGTTTTGTACATATAATCAAAACTCGGAAAGAACTATCGATTTAATTTTTCATGTTATATATCCTCAGTGAGATACGGGCAAAAGCCTAGTTTCCTGGGGACACGACAAATGAAAGGCAACAAACCCAGATCCATTAAAATTGTATGTCCGAATTAAATTACCTGTTGTTTATAGTTAAGACATTAACGTTGTGGAAGTTGAAAGACATTGTAATTTATTTTTATCAAACACTGTTTATTCCACTTTTTTGTGACGGTATAACCCTACCGGTTCAAGGCTTTCCCCTCATCTTCAGGGGAGCACAAGTCTTGTTTGTGCCTGTTGTTTTTTCGCAAATGATGTACATTTCTTGTCATGTTTAAAATAAATAAGACTCCTTTTTAAATTACCTGTCTCTTTTTATTTGTCTTGTTTTTTATGTAATGTATGCATAGAATTACTTGCCATGTCAATAAAATAAATAAATTGATGAGTTAACTTTTTAATGTATTTTATCGAATAATATAATTGATTTTTTCGTTTGTTAGCTGAATAAAATTAATGTTTATTTTCGAATAAACAACAGAATAAAACAATAAATATATCGTTTGTTAGTGTTCGAAAAAAATATGTATTTTTCGAAGAAATTAATTAATATTTTATTAAACAATGGATAACATTTTATTTCCACTTACTGCATTAGTCTTTGCTACACGTGTTTTAACCTCCTATTCCGAGGTTCCATTTAGGTGAAATATTCCTTTCCACCTGTAAAGAGCCTCGAAATAAGAGTTTGAAACACGTGTTATGTCGATTAATGTATTGGGTGTTAACATAAGTTGTGTCCGTTTTTTTTTTCAATTTAAAAATGAGCACCAAAAGTAAAACAAAATGATAAAGGTTATACGTCATTCGAAAGAAAATTTTTAGCTCTACAAGATATTGTGTTTGTTTTTACGTTACATGTATTATTTTATTTAATTACAAGCCTTCAAAATGGAATGGCAAGTAGACGAAATTAAGCATTTTCGACACCTCCTTCTGTTTGCGTTCAATCGAAGGAATAAAACTGCCAAAGCTGCTCGCGATATTTGCGAAGTATACGATGATGATGCTATGAACTAAAAGACAGCTCGTCGATGGTTTTTGCGTTTCAAAGATGGTAATTTCGACCTGAAATACATGGAGCTTTCCGGACGACCAGTGGACTTCAATGAGGACCGCTTAAACCACATTATTCATGAAGATCCCATGGTTTAAGCGGCCCTCATCGAAGTCCACTGGTCGTCCGGAACGCTACATGTCTTTCAGGTAGAAATTACCGTCTTTGAAACGCAAAAACCATCGACAAGCTGTCTTTTCATTCATAGCATCATCACCATACACTTCGCAAATATCATGAGCAGCTTTGGCAGTTTTATTCCTTCGAACAGAAGAAGATGTCGAAAATGCTCACTTTCGTCTACTTGACATTCCATTTTGAAGGCTTGTAATCAAATAAAATAATATATGTAACGTAAAAGCAAACACAATATCTTGTAGAGCAGAAAATTTTTATTTCGAACATTTACCATTTTATTTTACTTTTAGTGCTCATTTTTCAATTGAAAAAAAAAACGGACACAAATTATGTTAACACCCTAATAATTAGTGGAATAACAAGTAATTTATTTTTAAATATTTTAATATATACTCGTATATATCATAGTTCCACAAAGTTTGAGTGGAAACTTTTGATAAACAATTTATGTTTTGTTTGTAATTTGTCGATTTTTTTACATTTTGGTATTGAAAAAAAACAACAACGCCTTCAATTTTTTTAATAACTAAAAAACCTCAATAACTAAATAATGTTTTAAGAGTTGTTTTTTTAAATTACAAAAAAACTGTAGAAGAATAATATTGAAGCGTTTCTCGTTGAAGTTACATGTTTTTGTGATTATGCTTTGTACTTATAATAAAAACTCGCCAGATTGCTTTTACAGTTACCAGCAACTCTTTAAGGTAGTGACAATAAATAATTAGTTCACTTAAAGCAATGGTGCGATTCACTAAATAAATAAAAAAAACACAATTTGTTTTAAAATACGTCAATATAACAGGGTAATAAAACAATATATTTTTTTAAAGAAATATTGAATCAATCATTATATAGTAAAATAGGCTAATTGCTTTTAAAGACAATTTATTAAATTTTATCTGATCGTCAAAAACTGTCGATTAAATTTCCGTTGGTACCCAATTGTTTTTTTTTTTAAAACATCCCATTTGGGTTTTTACTAAATGCTTATTAAACACCTTTTTGGTCGGTTTGAATAGATTGCCACATGGTTATTCATGGTACACGGTGATACAAAGATGGTGTAATACAATAAACTTGTTTTACTTTGAAATTTATCAATTCGATAAGGAATTTAATTTATTTGTAATTCAATCGCATAATTTGATGCGTTATAAAAAAATTATACACGTATTAGTACAAATTTTTGCATATTAACACATTAAACCTTATTTTACATATCTCAATTCGGTACCACCGGAGAACGAACTTCCTTTGGTAGTCATGTGCAAAGCTCCCTTAATACTGTAGATGAAATAATATTTCATCTTTCAGTTACTCTTTCATTAATATATTTAGTTCTAGCACAATTGTTAGGTAATTTATCATGGCTTCAAAATACTATTGAAGTACAACCTAAACTGGTTGATTTGAAGAAAATGCTGCAAGACATTAAAGTAAATAAATATACCG
The DNA here is from genome assembly GCA_949825065.1 of Odontocerum albicorne. Lineage (NCBI taxonomy): Eukaryota > Metazoa > Arthropoda > Insecta > Trichoptera > Odontoceridae > Odontocerum > Odontocerum albicorne. Next base: position 5,059,141 of record OX463859.1, on the reverse strand, counting down.
GTATCCCAAAAATACTGTCGTTACTGTGCAGTGGAGTAATGTTTTTTAAGTGAATGAGTTGTTATACACTAGCAAACTCATCGGTCCCACAACTGTACCAGATTCGATAGCAAACTAAAGTGAGACGATCGGAGCACACTGTTATGGTTTATTTTTCTCTTTTTGGAATAATAAATATGACCGAAGTCATAGGTATCCTTATACCCAATACACTAGACGAAAAAAATACCTGTGTCACTCTAGGGGAGTAGCACAGCTTGGAGTTCGAACTGGAGACCTTCGCATGGAAGTCTAGTGTATTACCGCGAGGCCATGTACCTCTTGGTATACATATAGTGTATAAAGAAGGTGTGATAATATAACGGTAAACTTGTTTAACTTTGAAAGTTATCAATTGGATAATTAATTTAATTTATCGGTAATTAATTGTATGACATTCTCCAAATACCCACTAGATTGCAGAATCTCAGTACGTGACGAGCCAATTGAACAAGCAATCCAGTTCAGATATCTTGGCAGTGAACTGCTTAGCTCTCATGACCTCCCCAGAGAAGTAAGGCCTCAGATAGATAAAGCTGCAGTTGTGGCGGACTGCCTGAGACATGTCATATGGAGGAATAAATATATGATAACGGATAGCAAGGTACGCATCTATAAGACCTGTGTGCGACCTATCCTCACATATGGCATCGAAGTGAGGGCGGACACTGTCAGGACAAAAAGTATGCTAAGGACAACGGAAATGAGAACTCTGCGCGCTATTGCTGGGAAGACTTTGCGTGATCGTGTAAGGAACACCACAATCCGAGAGGTCTGTGAGGTCCAAGATGTGGTCGGATGCGGACGACAGCGTCGACGATACTGGTACCAACATGTACAGAGAATGAATTCCACAAGAATTTCATACATAGCTCTGCATGGGGTGCCGGATGGACGGCGTCCACCAGGGAGACCTCCGAAACGATGGAGAGATAGCTGGAGCTCAGCATCACAGGAGGACAATCCTGCAGTAACAGCCTATTGAGTCTATAGAAAGTCTAAGAAGAAGAAGAAGAAGGTAATTAATTAATAGAGGGTCGAAGATGTGTTGACAGGAGGCAAATCTCCTGGCTCCGCAATATATGTGATTGGACTGGTATAAGGAGCGTTGAAGATGTTTTTCGGGCTGCCGGGGACAAAGATGTCTACTCTCAGGTGATATTCAACGTTGGGGGGACCTGACATGACACTGGGAAGAAGAAGATCGATAATTAATTTAATTTATCGGTAATTAAATGTTTAATTTAAGGAATTACAATAAATATGATTTAACCGCAAACCTTTGCATATATGTTATGTTAAAACACATACAACATCATTTTACACATATCAATTTCGCAATACTTGAGAACGAATTCCCTTGGGTTATCATATGTGTAACATCCCTAACATTGTAGATGAAAAAAGTCTTGTTTATGCTCCCCTGATGATGAGGAGAAGGCCTTGAAACCGGTAGGGTTATACCATTACAAAAAGTGGAATAAACAGTGTTTGATAAAAACAAATTAAGTACAAAAATATTTCATTAATATATCTTGCTTTAGTTCTATCACAATTGTTAGGTGATTTATAATAAATTCAAAATATTATTCACATACAACTTAAGCTATTTTGAAAAAAAATGCAGTAAGGCATTCAAGTAAATAAATATGTATACACATTTTTACACCGTACCGTTTGCTTGAACTTCCTGCAGGCATCTGTCATACCATGTATTCGTGAAGAGTTTAGGAATGATGAAGACTTTAATTTCCAAGAAGATGGTGCACTTTCTCAGTACCATCGTGATGTAATGGTGGCTTATCATGATGAAAATTTGCCAAACAGATTAATTGGATACCTTCGCGCTCTTCAGACCTCACGCCTATAAACTTTTTTATGGGCACTCATCAAAGATAAGGTAAATAGTTCAAAACTGGCAACAGTTAATCGAGAATAGCAATTGAAAGATCATGCGTCCAAATAATGAAACAAATTATTCGTGATGTTCGCAATTTCACGTTATCAGCTGTGCATATACCAGAACAGTCATACATTTGAGTATTTGCAATAATTGAAAAATTTATATCTGTTTTCTTTAATTTTTAGTTAAACTTTTAAGATAAATCTTCCTAACAAACACTGAATTTAAATCATTCGAAGCGTGCATTTATTTTTTGGAACAGCCTCTATGTATTTAAATATTAAATTTGAATAAATTAATTTAGATAACAAAGCAGGATTCAAAAACTTACCTTTATAGTAATTGCATTAAAATCCTTTAAAATCCAATTGTTTGTATAGCACCACAAAATAAACGACAAAATTCAGCACTATTTTAAAACAAACAAGTTTTTTTTTTCAAAAGTACACAAAACAATTCACCAAAGTTCTTTATCAAAACTCTAGTCCAAAACAAAAATAAATTGTTCTTAATTCAAATTATTATTTCATTCGAAATTTTTGGTGTTCTTAATTTAAAATAAACGTTATTTTTCGTGTTCTTAATTCAAAAAAAGTATTTTGTTTTTTTTATCGAAATTTTTGTTTAATTTCGGTGTTCTTAATTGTAACAATTGTTTGCATTAATCGAAACCGTTGTGCGAGACAATGGAGGCAAACGGAGAAGGCTTCATGAGCGCCGTCGAAGCCTTCGTTACGTCGGCTGTAACTCGACTGAACTGGTAAATCGGAAGTTCCATCGCCGAGTGCTTGGAAGTCTTCTTGATTCCATCATTCTGTGAGAAATTTTCAACAATTTTCTAAACTAATATTCACATGATTATTTCTGATATGAATGAAAAGACAAATTGAAATTTTGGTAGAATCAAATATTTTTCAAAAGTAATAATATAAATAAAGATTGAAATTGAAAGCGTTATTGTTTTACTAGCAAGAGATCAAAAAAATGTTGAAAAAAGAATTCTTAACTAAATGACAAATATTAATGTTTTTTAAAAAAAACTACCTTATTACTTTGCAATTAAAGTTTTAATATTGTTTTAGCCTTTATAAATACAAAATATAAATGTTTTTTTTAAAATATCTAAGTGATTAATTTTTAATTATCTTTAATTTGAAATTTAAGTTTACTGTGGCAAAATTTGCAAACTACTATATATCTACTAATGAAACACACAATTTTTTTTATTTATATGAAATATTTAACGGTAAAAGTTATAAAAATGTTAGACAGCGCTGACTTAGTTACGTATACCGCATGCAGGTCATTAAACGTGCCCAGAAAGGCTTTGTTCCGTTATCTGGTGAGCAGAAAGAGAGTGGGAGGGCCAAAGCTGAGATTGCTGGATGATGTGAAAGAGAAATGTGGAACTTTGGGTAAAACTAAGTGTAGGAAGGACTCTCTCTCTGCTGAGAGAGATAATTATAAGAAATAATAATGGAATATCTAATGAAACTTCTTCTTCCTCTTGGTTTAGGTCGTATGACCTGTTTGTGACGGTGGGCTGTTCTGAGATGTTGACGTCCAGCTGTCTTTCCACTTTTTCGGCGGCCTTCTTGGTCATCTCCTGCTGTTAGGGTTTTCAGTCTTAGCGATTCTTGCAAGTCTTATATCCTCCATGCGGTCCACATGATCCCTCCAGAAGCACCTTCTGATTAATGAGACTGTATTAATATAAATTCAAAAATTACTTGCAGTATATTGTATATTTTATTGTAAAATGATAAAATAAAAACTGTGTTCGGAAATCTTACATTTTCTTAAATTTCTCAATGTATATTTAGTAAAACTGTATTTTTTGTATTATGTGTTGACTCTACATTTATATTGTGGCAGACTCGGTGAAAACTGGTCGGTCAAGGTGTTCCTCAGGTCGCAGCACGAAGACGTGCTTCAGGCAAGAGCTGAAGAGGTGAGAGGTGAAGCGGCGGCCGTAAAGCAGGTGTCCGGCGTCCGAGTCGACAGCTACCTTCAATGTCAAGGTTTTGGGTTCGAATCCGTCGTGAGCCATTAGCTAGGAATTATGTTCAATCAGTCGAGATTTCATGCTGAAATGCTCCGTTATTTTTATTACTTACAATTGTTTTTTTTAGTGGGAAACATCGTGCGAGTTGGAGAAATAAATAAATAAATACAGGTTTATTGATAGCAACATAGTATGTACATGCCATAATACATTTAGACACATTTCAAGAACACATTAAAAAGATAATACATTAAAAAACATAAGCTATCGAAAGGTCTGGGCTCATCTAATAACATCCCCCCGGCCAAGATACACCTCACCAATATAGGGCGAGCCCAGCCACGGGGACACCAGATGTTTTTCAGCCCACACCCTAAAGTGTGTAAGGATGTATTATACTTGTAGAAGATGCGAAAGATACCCGTATGTGTCGATATAGGAAATTCTAGTCAGTTATTGCCTGCGAGTGGCCCTAAAAATGGTTGCAGATATTATATCATAATGTAAGGAAAGATGTGGATATTTTAGAATAATATTAAGAAATATGCGGATATTTTATCATAATGTAAGGAAAGCTGCGGATATTTTATCATAATGGAAGGAAAGATGCAGAGTACCTTGCTTATCTGAAGGCGTCTTAATGGGGTGAAAACAATGTTATCTCGTTCTTTGATATGTTTTAATCGCCAATTTAGATATTTTGAAAGTTGTCATATGAAAAAATGAATTAAATTACTCTATTGCTAAATATAAGGGGGGGGGGGTGATGGCAAACAGCACCTAGCCGACCCAAATGTCAACCTCACCTGCACGTGGTACCCCCTGCTAGATAACTAACGAGGCTCTGGCGACCGAGTATCGGCGGTATAGCCGTAACATCAGTGCAAGTGGAAATGCCTAATACAAGGATACCGGATGGAAAACCTATAACCTATAACATAAAAAACCCATACCAACCCGTTTGAACAGCGTGGTATGATATGCATTAGCAGGAGTCTCGAAACCCCCCAAATATGGAAGTACAAGAAAGTATAAAAACCCCTTCCGACTGTCAACCACGAGGGGACCACGGCAACGGTCGGCAAGTGGAAGCAGTTATTCGGACACGGAAGATAAATCCAGGCTGCCATCGGACGACCTTCGCTATCCATGGGAAATCCCATAATATGATAAAAATGCATATAGCCACATTTAATGTTTAGCGGGATGCTTAATTTGATACGTCGTGATGATTTTGATTTGATTTGTATTTACAATTAAATACGTCGATTCAGGAATGCCAAAAAGTGAGAGTGAATAATCGATAAATAGTAAACAGCGATGAATGGTCAAGTGAATAATAACAAGTGCTCTTTATTTGTCGATAAGTAGGTATATATAGAATTTCAGAACGGGGCGCGTGAATGCGTCCGCGGTATATCTTGATCTCACTCCTGTGCGTTCCGAGGTGGTCGCAGACGTTGCCAATGATATAGTGGATAGAGTATTTATTACCGAAACGGTGAGACACGCGATGCGCTCTCTTTCTACCGTGGAATGCGACGTAAATATTATTTGCGTGTAAACAGTATTGACGTTCTGGTATGTGATCTTTGTACATATTCAAAGGTTGATTCATCGGTCGTTGACCGTGCATGTTGACAATATTTAGGGAGGTCGGTATTCCCTACAAATGCAAGAACACTGAGGACTGAGGATAGACTGCTGGAGTTGGAGAATGAACTCTGTAAAGTAAAGTGGGACATTCTCGGCGCATCGGAGGTAAAGCGTAGAGGAGAGGAATGCCTTATTCTAAAGGCTGGCCATACAATCTTCTACAGAGGGAATACAAACGAGACAAGAGGTGGAGTAGGATTCCTCATTAACAAGAATATGGCGAACCACAATGAGACGATCAAATCAGTTTCTGATACGGTTGTTTATCTTATCCTTAATAAACAGCACATACAGTATCATGATCATACAAGTATATGCGCCCACACCTAGCAGTACTGAGGAGGAGCTTGAGGGGTTATATGAAGATATCATTAAATGTCTCAATGAAAATTCCACACACTTTGCCTGCCTGGTGTGAGACTTTAACGTGGTCCCCGCGGGAAGCACAAACGCCTGTGATCTGACAACAATCCAAGTTTCAAATCACAAATACTTAAAAAAAATGGAGCAAAACCGGAATAAAAATTGAACTAAAATTTAAAATAATCTTTATTCTAGCGACATCTCTGAAAACCTTGTCAAATAATATATTAGTTTATGAGATATTGTTGAATAAACAGAGCGCCGAATTTTTTTGGTTTCTCAATATTTCCAGCATTAACGACCTGTCGCGCGGATCGAGTCCTGCGATGAGTCTCTCTTACGTAAATAAACATTACTAAGTCTCTCTTACGTAAATACATATTACTAGTGCTATATGCATTTGATTGGGTGAGTGTCATGAAGCATTGATTTGATCGTAGCATTCCTTTGTTTATTTTACGTAATGTTTAGTTTATCTCCTTTATTTAATGAGTCGCCTTAAGAGTAATGACTATTATTTATTATCAGAAAATTACTTAAGTGTCATGTTTACTTGGTGTTGTAATCAAATATCAGTGGTTCTAAACAAAATATGTGTTTAAACTTAGAAATTAAAAAACGCTGAAATTGTGCCGCGCACAGAATTCGTGGAATTTGATTTTTAACGCGGTGAACAGGTTAATGCAAAATTGGGAAAAAGAGAAACGGAAAACGAACAAAATATTGGTGAACATGGCCTCGGACAAAGAAATGAAAGAGGGCGACTGCTGTTGGATTTCTTGCAGGAGAATAACCTCTAGGCCATGAATACCTTTTTCCGTAAGAAACCCCAAAACAAATGGATTTGGCGAAGCCCAAACGACTCGACAAGAAATTAAATTGACCTTATACACTGTTCTCATAAACATATAGTACATAATGTCTTCATACTTAATCAATTTGCAGTTGACAGCGATCATCGACTAGTAAGAGCTACTCTATCGATTGACACCAAATTTGAGAGACTCGAAGTGATTAAAAACTAACTATCAAACATATTACAAGTTATACAAACAAAAACTAGTGCATATCTGGCTGCAGTTAACACTCAGATTATAAAACAAGATTTCATACTTCTGAAACCATACATCAAATGAACAAATATCTAAGTACTGTCGTCGAAAATGCAATTCAAGCAATCAAACCACCGACTGTGCTAAAAGATGACAAAATAAGCTCAGATACTAGAAATATGTTGAACAGAAGAAATGAAATGAGGAGAAATGGAAGAGGGAACACAGTGGAGTACAGACACTTAAACCAAAATGTCCGAAAGAACGTCAGACGGGACATAGCGAGGTACAATGAGTTTCTTGTAAGAAATATTATCGAGGAATACGGAGGGACAAAAATACTCCATTCAAGACTGAGTGAAGGAAGGAAGCAAATCACTGCACTGTATAGAGAAGATGGCTCGGAGACACACAGCATGGCGGAAGTTTTGAAAACTACTGAACTATTTTATCAGTGACTATATTCCTCGCAAATCTCCGGAGAAAGCCAAGCAGCTCTTCGTCCCAGAATTATGAATGTGAGCTCAGAAGATGTCCCTGAAATCACACTAGAAGAGTTGCAACATGCCCTAAATAAAATGAAAAACAGAAAAGCTCCAGGCAATGATGGTATACCCATCGAAGCAACAAAACTGGGAGGAGAACCTTTTCAGAGACGTGTTGTATGTCTTTTTTTAATAAGTGTCTGGAGGAAGGAAAAATACCGAAGAGCTGGAATAATGCCAACTTTGTTCTCTATCATAAAAAAGGTGACCACAAGAGGCGTTGAATATCACCGATCAGCTTACTATCACAAATCTATAAACTTTTCACTAAAATCCTTACAAATAGACTCTCTAGTAAATTAGATTCATATCAACCACGAGAACAAGGAGGATTTAGAACAGGACATGGTACAAACGACCATCTCCAAACGCTGAAGAATGTTATTCAAAAGCATAGCGAATACAATATCCCATTAACACTCGCATTTATAGATTTCGAAAAAGCGTTTGATACAATAGAACATTGGGCTGTATTCGAAGGCCCTGAAAATTGTCGAGTTGACTATAGATACTCGCAGCTTCTTAAACACATTTATGGAAATGCTACTTCCACTATACGTATAGCTTCAAAAAATGTCTGAAAAAGTCAAAATACATAGAGGTGTTAGGCAAGGCGACACAATTTCATCAAAACTTTTCACTCTAGTATTGGAGGATGTATTTAGGAAATTCAGCTGGACCGACAGGGGCGTTAATATAGTATAAATGGGGAGTATTTGAGTAATTTGCGGTTTGCAGATGATATTGTACTTCTTGCTAACGACGAAAATGACATTGCTGAAATGTTCAATGACATTAGTAGGGCTTCATCACAAGTGGGTCTGAAAATAAATTACAGCATAACAAAGATCGTGAACAACACAGGTCAGGTAACACCTGTCACAGGCAAGGGAAAGACAATAGAGAAGGTTTCTTCTTATGTATATCTGGGGCATACAACAAAACTGGGTGAGGAGAATCAAGGTGCTGAAATTGAGAGAAGATGAGGCCAAGCCTGGGCTGCCTTTGGAAAGCTGTCCTTTATTCTAAAATCTCCAAAATGCGCAAGACATCTTAAAAAATCTGTATTCGACTCCTGTGCTAACGTATGGGCTGGAAACATCGGTGCTGAATAAATAGATTATGCACAAGCTCATGGTTACGCAGAGGGCCATGGAGAGAAGAATGTTAAATATCTCTCTGAGAGATAGGAGAACCAATGAATGGATAAGGCAGCAGACCAAAGTAGCTGATGTCGCCGAAAGACTCGCCATTCAGAAGTGGAACTGGGCAGGACACATTGCCAGATGCACAGATGATAGATGGACCCAGAGAGTGCTGGAGTGGCGCCCAAGACAGGGAGGAACAAGTGTGGACCGCCCTCATACACGGTGGTCAGACTGCATTAGAAGAGTGGCCGGGAGAACTGGAAACGATGTGCTCAGGAAAGAAAGGAATGGAGAAGGAGAGGGGAGGTCTATGTTCAACTTTGGATGGAGATGGGCTGATGATGATGATGATTGCTATATATCATACGGCAGTCCCTCCCTACTAACAAGAAATACATTTAAAAAAGGCTTGACTCTAAAACTAGTACAAAACCCAAATAAATTAGAAGTACACAAAACCATGAGCAAAAAAAAACTAAAGTTATAAATGATCAAATAATGCAAAAGGTTTGACACCTCTTAAGCATTTGCCCCTTTCATTTCTATTGTCTAAATATTCATAAATTGATTTATTAAAATTGAAATATTTGAGAAAATAAATATGACTTCGACACATGTGTTGCGGGGATTGTGATTAGAAGAAACAAATAATTTATTATTTAATGTTCTTAAATGAAGTTCCACAAAGTTAAAGTGGAAAGCTTTGTAAGATCCTCTGATATGTGATAGTAACACATTAGGCTTAAGGCGGAGTGTACTACTCAAATATCATAAATTTTGATAAGACCTCCCAAAAAAGGTTGTACTTAAGAGCTTCCTGAAGCTGCACACGCCACACATATATCTAATAATTAGAAGCAGACCATCCTACGCCCCACGACCAGTGTCGGTAAAAGCTGACCTCCGTGGTCTAGCTGGTAAAACGCTTGTTTTCTAATCCGGAGGTTGCGTGTTCTATACCCATTGAAACCTTTTTTTATGTGAAGTGAAAGTCAGACTGGAATAAAGATACTAGTCAGGTTTTCCCTTAAGGCCTCTTTGACGTTATTTTTTTTAACCTGGCGAGTTTATTGCCATGTGGCAATCTCTTCCAACCAACCAGAAAGATTTTTTTATAGGTCCTAAGTGTTAACCAGACTGGAATCCTATTTAAAAAAATATGTTTTCCAGCGGGCATCGAACCCGCAACCTCCGGATCGGCAGACAAGCGTCTTACCACCAGGCCACGGAGGTCGTCTTTCATCTTTCCGGTTGGCGGGGAAATATTGTCCTTGAAAATAAAGCCGCCAGGTTGTAATGTATACAACAAATAAAAAAGCCCTGTCATTACATCCCACACTATTGAATGGATTCGAAATAAAAAAATCCCTGTCATTACACCAACCCTATTGAATTGATTCGGAATAAATAAACCCTGTCATTGCACCCAACCCTATTGAATCCATTCGGAATAATCAAATTATTATTATTAGAAATAAACTGGCTAAGTTGTACTTTATACGACAAAATAAAAGCCCCGTCATTATATCCCATCCCATTGAATCAATTCGGAATAATCCAGTTATTATTCGAAATAAACCCGTCAGGTTGTACTCTATACAACGAAAAAAGAAACAAACCCTATCAGTATACCCCACCCTATTAAATCGAGTCGGAGTAATCAAATTATTTGGTGAAAACTACAATATATTGACCTCAAAGTTCCACTTCTCTCCGAAGGCACATCTTGCAAACACGAATTTAAAAAAATATAATGGAGACAACTCATTAACCTTTCCTTCCCTGTGTTGGGTATCTTCTACACGTTGCTTCTAATAACCATCAATATCTCTATAAATATAATAAATACAAGGTTAAGATTTTAGGTATTCCTCCATAATATATTTACGCATTGATTTAAAAAATAATATTAATAATAATCAGAATTTATCGACTACATCGTAAGTATTTCGTGAATATCGGAAACAAATTCGCATTTAAACGCTGTGATTGCCTCGATCTTGGGTCTTGACGATAGGTGAAGAGTATGCGGGAAGCGCGACACTATATTCGCATCTCACTTTTGCATACGTCACTGAATAGCGAGGAGCTCAATTGTCTCAACCTCGCAAGTGTAAGCCCCGCCCGAGTTAGCCACCAACCCTGCCGCGCAGCAGTAGCTGTTGAGCTGGCAACGAGACTAGATCTACGCCCGTCCCGTGAGCGTTGCCAGATGGTTTTTTAATGTTTTCAGCAAAAAAATCTCAATTATTATAATTTTTAACTTCAATTATAATTAATTAAGGGGATAATCTATGAATGTTCTTATTTTTCCGATTTAAAATCGCAAATTTTTGATCGCGTACTGAGTACCCAACACCGGAGCGCGCGTTTCAATTTTATCACCGTAAGGGAAGGGTTAAGGGACCAGCACAAATTTCACTGTCAACTCAACTCAGCCATCTGTCCAATGTCAACAAATATGTATTATGAAGCAATAGAAAGTGGACCCATCGTAACCTCTAAGATAATATTTGAGAGTTTAAATGTCTGCTGTCACGCTGGATAATGTCAAGTGGGCAAGTAGCTCGGCGAGGAGTGGAAGTGCACGCTTGGATGCTACCAATACCTGCAGTCGAGTAGTTTTATGTGACTGTCAAAGAGTTTTCTCTTTGGTGTAGGCAACATACCTTCGTCAACAGGTTTAGATGGTCTACACTTATCTAATCAAGATATACAGAGCCGCCATTCAAGATAAACAATAATTGTTTTAATTTTAACTTTGTTGAACTTTTATTAGAATATAAAACAATAAATTACTGTTTATTCAACTAATTATAAAAATATAACAGAATATAACTGAGGTATAAGAAGTAAATGGCAGCAACTGTTAGATGAAATAGCTCACCGCAACTATGATATATACTCGTATTTTAATAAAAAAAAACTGAATAAATCTTAAATAGGGAAGACAAACTACAAAAAAGCTTTGCCGATATGTGCTAGTAACACGTTTGGCTTTAGGTGTAGTGTAATCATATTTAAATTTATAAAAAATCTAAAAAAAAACGCTCTTAAATTATGCCACTTGAACTAAGACGATATAATTTAATAAAGGCTTCGGCTTTAACTTTATGAAACTCCATATTCTTATATTAAATAATTAATTTCTTTCTTATCCCTCTAATTATATTAATCCTAGCTACACGTGTTTCTACCTCCTTACCTAGGGCTTTCTTCTTATGCCGAATAATATCGGTTTGTTATGCAGTAGTACTTTTATTATATAATATATCAGACTGGTGCAAAACAAAATCGTATGCGGTGTATTAACGGAACGATTTTAATTTAAATAAATTATTTAAAATATTTTGTGCAATTAATTCTAAGAATGCAATAATAATTAGTTGTGAGAATTGTTATCTAGTTATAAGTTAGTATGTAGGTGTTAACAATTTCTAAAAAAAATAATATTAAGATAATTACAAATAAAACTACATGTAGGAATTTGAAATGAAGTTAGTTCATAGTTATAATATACAAATTAGATTAGTTCGTAAGATATACATTTGTATATAGGTGTTAGCTTTTGGGAAATGTCTTTAAACAATAAAAAACAATGCAATTATATATACAGGATCTGTGTCCGCCCCATAATGACATACAGCATAGAGTCCTGAGCCGACACTGTCAGAACCAAAAATCTCCTTCGAACCAGCGAAATTAAGGTACTCACGAGTATCGCTGGCAAAACCCTTCGTGATAGAGTACGTAACACAGAAATCCGAAGGACGTGCGAAGTTGAAAATATTGTCATATGGGGATGACAGAGAAGAAGGTTCTGGAACGAACACTTATCCAGAATGGTGGAACCGAGAGCCGTAAGAATGGCCAGAGACAGTATCCCCCAAGCAAGCATACCTCCGAGAAGACCTCCCAAAAGATGGAAAGACAGCTGGCAGTCGACGTCGCAAGAGGCAAACAATGATGCAGGACCATAACAGGCCAAAAGGACTAAAATAAGATGATGAAGAAGAAGACAATTACTTTAATAAAGTATTGGATTTTTTTCCTTATAATGTTAGAAATATTAGTAAAAAAAAAATTTTATTTAATTTATTTAAATTGAAATCTTTTCATACATTACCGCACACACTTTTGTTGTGAGTGGTCTATATTAAATTAATATGACCACTAGTCTGATACACAAGCACTGTTCTTATAACGAACCGGAACCATTCCGCCTGAAGAAGGACTCGGGATAGAAGATAGAAACGCGTGTAGTAAAGATTAATATAATTGGTAGACTAGCAAAGTAATTTATTGTATAAATAATAAAATATTTAACAAAAAATTACTTTACTACTACCACGTTCATAAACCACGTAATAATACACACTCTCCTATTATAAAGGTTTTTCATTCTTTCAGAATTCGTTTGATTTGATCGTGCCAAGTATTTCTCTTATTAAAAATTAGAAGATACGTCAAGTAATCGCATTCTTATTGTATCTTTTATACTACTCAAATAAATTATTTTTGCAAACTTTTTTACGTGGTCGAACCTCAACAATTGTTGTTGACCACAAAACCTAACATCTTTTTAAAATCCGCACACTTTCCTAACGTAAGGAAAGATGCAGATATTTTATCATAATGTTAGGAAATATGCGGATATTTTGTCATATTGTAAGAAAATATGTGGATATTTTATCATAATATTAAGAAACATGCGGATATTTTATAATAATGTAAGGAATGTTGCGGATATTTTATCATGATGTAAGGAAAGATGCGGATATTTCTTCATAATAAGTATAAGAAAATATGTGGTTGTCTACGGTTCCATTAACCCTTGCCTTACTGTGCTAAAAAATTCCGCCAGACACTGTGCTGGACGCTAAGCGTCCAGTGAAAAATGTATATTTTAAATTAAAATTATGCAAAATCTGCTAGATTATTTTTTGTAATTAGCTATAAAAATAATTTTGTTATGTATTAAAACGTCAAATAATCAAATAAAATATAAGTCTTGGCCACTCGCTATCCATCACAGGGTGGCAAGTGTTAATTACGCCGTTGCACCTCTGAAGTAGGCACGTAACACACGTTTTATTTTTGTACATGTTTACAATACATCTGAACATAGAAAATTTACAATAACCTTGTCGAATAACTAAGCCATACCAGAATATTATACAATTTTTCACTTCATAATAACGGTGGCATTGTTGCGTCTGTCCACCCGTCCGATGATTGATTGTTCAATTCCCTTTTATTTCAAAATCGTTTAGTTTATAATCAATGTGTCTTTAACATACATTTGGTTGGTTTGTAGATATTTTCACGTGGTAATTAATTAACCAGCAAAATTGTACTGTACAGAACAAAAGAGAAAATATTCTGAAACAGAGTGTAAAACTTTAAGTCTGAAAGAAAAATTGGTATGGACTTCCAAATTTGATAATATTGAATACCGTGGCCAGGAGACAGTATTTCCTTTGGCTCCAGTAATAAAGCCCTCGGGTTAAGAACTACACTCTCTCTCCCTGGTTCCATCCAAACTCATTGTCTGCGAAGACTGTTGGGGTCAGCTCTCCTCGTCCTCAGGTTGTATGCTCTTCTGTCCCGGACTACGTCCCCCAGGCCGTGCCTCTGCATCAGGTTATCTTTTTGCACCACCCATGAATTCTTTGGTCTTCCTCTGGTTGTTATTTGAGGAAGATCCATGGAGATTGCCTGGTTCACAATATGATCGGGTGCTCTGCGTCCAACGTGCCCATACCATCTCAATCGCCTCTCCTCCATCTTGCTGTTGATGTCTGTAACCCCCAGGCTTCCACGAATGCGTGAGCTTCTTATTTTGTCTTTTAGGGACACACCTGCTGACCATCTTAGCATGCGCATTTCAGCAGTTTCTAGTTGCCTAGAGTAAGAGTTAAGAACTACTGAAATAGGCAAGTAACTCACAGTTCGCAATCGCATGTGTTTGAAATACTACCGCACGCACAAGTAAAGCACGTACGAGTATAGTAATCAGACGACTTCATTAACCCGTTTTTTTTATTTTACACATGACAAGATATTGTGAAAAATTTGTGAAAAAACAACAGGTAATTAATTTAATTTGGACACACAACTTTAATGGATCTGGGTTTGTTGCCTTCAAAACCCCGTTGCACATTCTCATCAATCTGACAAACAGTGACACTCAATTACACATATGTGTACATCACGTGAAATCAAACTCCTCACACTTCATCACTCCAGACAGACGAAAAACATAAATTTTTAGTTCAATCGTCAATCGAACTCACAACCCCCTGTTGGAAGACTCGCGTCTTAGTATCTAGGACACGGATATCGTTACATGATTAGTTAGCGATAAAAGCACCCGAGTCCAGTGTAGTCGATAGTGTATACTTTTAAACCAGTTAAAATAATTTTATCTTAAAATAACAAAAAAACTATAAAACATGAGATCATTGATAAATTTAGAAATCAGTGTCTCTTCGCGAAAGAAGGCGAGCCTATATCAAACCTGTCTCTTGCTGTCTCGATCACACTCACAAGTCATGGCATTGGGAGAAAGCAGTGGAAGCGGCTATCTCTCTTTGCCCGATTGGTTGATAAAAAAATTGCTATAAGCACCAATAATAAATTAAATAGCGCCCTTTATGATAGATAGCAGTCTCTCCTCAACGACGCTCTAACTGCGGATTCGAACCCACTTTTATTGACAGATTTAAAATATAAAGTAATAGTCTTTTGTCTGCTTGTGATAACCTATAAATCTACGAATTGATTTTTGAATGTGTTTTGACCATTTTATAGATAATATACTCGTAATTTCAGTTATGTTTGGTTACATAAAAAAAAACTCTTTAAAAAGCCATTAGATTTTTTTTTAAAGGAATTATCACAAAATTTTATTCACGTTGGGTCTAACTTCTCTTTGGACACCTTTACCGACATACACTTGGATGAAACTAGATCTAAAATTTATTTTTTATTCACTCACACTATTTCTAGGAACGAATTAACCATTTGACAGTTTTACCCGAGCGTGACTCGGGCAAAACTGTCAAGTGGTTAAGTTCCATTGGAGTGCGATAGTAGACTCGTAAGAAATTTTGATATAGTTATACTTTGAAGAAAAATCTCTCTTCTTCTGCTGGTTTCACATCGGAAAATGAAAAGAACAGTAGTCGCATCGAAAGTAAAATGAAATATGAGAAAGAAGAAGAAACACTTATGTATCCTGTAAAAGGTTTTTAAAGACTAAGGGAGTCACCATTTTTTTACGAATAATTGGAGCTTTAAAACTACAATATCTCTGGTCTCCACAACGTCCGATTAGCCACGTAGTTTTACGTTTAGCTGCATGGAGTTCTTTCCTATTTTGAGAGATTCTTCTTTCCTCAAAGTCCTACAAAATGTGATCTACGAACTGATCTTAGTGGCCATACGAATTGCAACAGAGTGAAGATACTAGATTAAATTTAAAAAAAAAATGTTGATATTCCAGTAATCATTAGGGTGTGGGCTGAAAAACATCTGGTGTCCCCGTGGCTGGGTTCGCCCGTGGCTGGATCCTATATTGGTGGGGTGTATCTTGGCCGAGGGGATGCTATTAGATGAGCTCAGACCTTTTGATAGCTTCTGTATTTAATGTATTATCTGCAATTTATGTGTTTTAGAAGTGTTATTTAAATATAATCTGTACATACTATGTTGCTATCAATAAACCTATTATTTATTTATTTATTGTTGCTTACACCATGTTAAGATCTAAGGAAGTATAAATGTTTACGATCCATTTACTCACGCCATAGACAATTGATCAACGAGAAACGCATTGATCTATAACATTAACAATAATAACAGCCATACTTGTTCTTTGCTCATGGTGGCGGTGTTGTGATCACTAATCACTAAACACTAATCAGTGATCAGTGAGCTCTATAACTACAGCTGACTGGATGACGTCCTTTACGTGAAACATTCATAAGAGAAAATTATCATACATTTTGATCTAATATAATCGAGTTAAACCTGTATCAAATGCGATAATATAAACAAATAAAATTTCCTGATATTGATGATACATCGAGTTATAAAAGAAGGCTTATTGCAGAATTATTAAATTTGTTATCAATAATTTGAGTATTTTTCAATTTTCACTTTTTTTTTAATTATGTCTTTGTGATTTATATATTTTAAGTCCATTGTGATTTGTTTCTGTAAAATACACTGCGTGTTTCTCAATTCAGATATGCTTGTTAAAGTTGATGCTGGGTGCATTGTTAGATCAAATACTCGTAATTATTTTTTGCCTCCCTTGCTGTTATTTTCTTCCTCCGACTGATTTTCTTTTTTATATTTTAGCATTTAGTGATGTGTTTGATATTAAATACGTTTTATAATTATAACTATGACTATTTTAATTTTATACAACTGTCCTTTATTACCATACGAATGACTTGAGTGACGCTCAGTGTGGAGCAATGCGGGCTGCCTGTCTTGAGACGGTCATGTATTTTATAAATAAATGCATATATTATTGAAATTTTGTACGAATTTTGCGTGTCTATTTGCATAGTTATATGTTATTTGAATTGTTACATTGTGATTGCATATTTATGTTTGTTTTTTATATTTATTTTTTTAAACGGTTTTCATTTGTTTTATTAATGAATGAGTATTTGTAATTTGTTTTATAAAATACTGTTTATTCCGCTTTTTGTTACGGTATAACCCTACCGGTTTCAAGGCTTTCACCTCATAATCAGGGGAGCGCAAACAATACTTCTTATTTGTGCTCCTTGATGTCTGATCCCTGCAAGAGTCTTGTTTGTGTTCCTTTGACGATGAGATGAAAGCCTTGAAACCGGTAGGGTTACACCGTTACAAAAAGTGGAATTAACAGTGTTTGATAAAACAAATTACTATGTATTATTTGCAGTTAAGGCATTAACATTGTGGAGGTTTAAAGACATTGTTATTTGTTTAATCAAACACTGTTTATTCCACTTTTTGTGAAATTACAAAAATTACTATGTCTTTTAACCTTCACAACGTTAATGCCTTAAATATAAACAATGAGAATTTGTATTGAATAAAACACTTACTACTTTTTAAAAATATAAGTATATATAGTACCCGGCGGTAAGGAATACATATCGGGCTTAAGAAAGAGACTGTCACTTTGTAGAGCGTCGTCTCTGTCGCACGATGTGTTCACAGTCCGTGCGACAGAGACGGCGCTCTACAAAGCGACAGTCTCTTTCGTAATCCCGATGTGTATTCCTTACCGCAGGGTACTTGCACATATTGCTATAAGGTACATTGTACTGTTGTTGAATTAATAAATAAATAATCCGACAATGTTCGTGACCATGCTGGGGAGTCGATAAACTTCTACTTAAGGATTTTACGTTGGATTCCTGACGACATTTTAAAACGATAAAAAGAATTTGGGGAAATCTGTATAGTAATACAAACCTGGTTATTTTAATAAAGATGTTAAGAAAAACACATTTAAGTAACAAAACGTTCCAAAACTTACCAAGGGTAGACGAACTACTAAAAAACGTTTGCTATGGTCTTTTGCAACGAAAACACTTTTAGAATTTCAACTATGTAATTTTATTTGTATAATCGTTGAATTACAGTAAAGTATAATATTAACAGTGTTGTGGAATTAATAATAACGATGATGTTAACATCGTAGTGGCTTTAATAATAATGATGCTGCCTCTGATATGACGTCCTATTTAAAGCGAAGATAACGTACGCATGACCCTTAGATAATTATAAAAGAATTTGGTCGGGTATGTTATCGGTGCCCTTTGTAAGGTCAAATCGATATCAGGCAACTATTTGGAATGTCTCGTTCGCTGTTTACTTCCATTTAGTGATATCAAATCTTTATTGAATTTGAATATTAAACAGTTCATGATAATTCCAACAAGATAATCAATTTAAACATAACACATTGAGTTAAGTTTGACATATACGTGATAACACTAATATTTATTGGATGTAGATAACATAGTACATGATATGGTTAACATTGGTATGAATACGTTACATGATTACTTATAATATTTATTGGATGTGGATAACAGAGTATATGATAAGATTAACATTGGTATGGATACATTACACGTTTGTTGATCTTCCGATATGTGACAGTAGCACATTCAGCTTTAGGTGTATTGTAGTGAATGTGTGTAGTGTTTATATATGAACAAAGTTGATGAGACCTCCCAAAAAAGGTTGCCTTCAAGTGGTTCCTAAAGCTGCACATGCCGCTTATGTCTATAACATTTCGAAGCAGATGATTCCACAAAATATAATAAAGTAACAGCAAAAGTCCTGTCATGATAGCCAACCTTTTTTAATCGATTCTGAATTATCAATATATTCGATTCAATTTATCGATCTCAAAGTTTTTTTTAACCTGGCGAGTTTATTGCCATGTGGCAATCTCTTCCAAGCAACCAGAAAGATGTTTTTATAGGCCCTAAGTGTTAACCAGACTAGGTTCCAGCGGGGATCGAACCCGCAACCTCCGGATCGGCAAACAAGTGTCTTACCACCAGGCCATGGAGGTCGTCTGTACTTGTGTCTGAAGGAGCATCTCTCAGACTGGTTTGTATTATTAAAAAATGTCTACACTTCTGTTTGTTTTCAATGTAGCTGTTAGGTTGATACTTGGAAGTAAAAAATATTGCCATTTTGGTTCACTTCTAAAACGTCCACACTAGGTCGCGAACGGATTGATTTGAAACTTTGTATTCATGTTCCTAATGTGATGACACTATTGTATCTTTCAAATCTGGGTCTTTTTTTTTTTTAACCTGGCGAGTTTATTGCCATGTGGCAATCTCTTCCAACCAACCAGAAAGATGTTTTTATAGACCCTAAGTGTTAACCAGAATGGAATCCTATTTTAAAAAATCTGGGTTCCTGCGGGGATCGAGCCCGCAACCTCCGGATCGGCAAACAAATGTCTTACCACCAGGCCACGGAGGTCATCTTAAAGATGAAGTAAAACTTTGAGGTTAATTTCATCTTCATCAAATAAATTGATTATTTCTAAGAAACATCTCCCAGACACAGATTCGAAAGATACTATATAACATAATATATAACATAATCACCAGCTCAAATACAAAAACAATATAGAACAAATACAAAAAAAAATCCTCAGATATCTATGGTACAGAACAAAGGGTGATTACCCAAAGTATGCTCACCATGCCGAACTTCTCACGGTGTGTAACTATAGAAACCTCGAAACAAGAAGGCAAGAATCCATTGCGATATTCCTAATGAAGGTTTTCCAAGGTTCCTTTAACTGTCCCGCGATTCTAGAAGCACTAAGTTTATATGTACCCAATAAATATATCCGTGCAAGGAATCACCCTCTGTTCTACATACCAACTTACAGGACGAATATCATGGCTAAACACTCAGTCACCCGTGGTATAGAGATATTGAACCAACTGAATGACACGGTTGATATATTCTCGGTACCGTCTAGCAGTATGAGAAGAATCCTGGCTGATATTATTCCTAACGAATAAGCTAACGCTAGAAGCAAACCCTCTTTGTGTAACAGGAGAAATCCGTGCAAAGTGGATAAAAAAAAAAAAAAAAAAAAAAAAAAATACGAGTAGATACATTCCATTAAGGAACTTGAATATAAAGTTCATGTTTTATTTTTCATACATTTATAAATCTATGTAAGGTATATGAATCTCAGTTGGTATTTCTGTGAGGCTAAGCTTTATGCAAATATATTTGATTTTTCAGATTAATCAAGAAAAAAAAGTGAGAAAACGTGAAAGGCACTTAGAAAGAGATAATGCTCTTATTAAATCTGAGAGATTCTTTAGATAAACACACATTTTACAAGCGGTAATATTTAATGCTAGCATTTTATTATCTAGCACGATTCTTGTGATATTAAATGTAATGTAATTTCCTTCTTTGAATGGAGTTTTTGTGGGTCCGTTCACAGAATCGTGACTATTTTAATAGCTTCATCGCCAGTTGAAATTACAGGTTTATGGGTGCAGAAATGAAACCATTTCACACCAAAATAGTTTTAAGGTGAAAAATTTGGAATGTCGAAAGTGTTTTGACTCCTCTTGTCAGATTGTTCCATCATGGTTTAAGCGTTTAAAAGTCATATTAGTAATAACAAAAGAAATAAATCATTCTAAAATTGTTCTGTGTATATCGAAGTGTAAAGCGCACGTTATATCGTCCGATAAATTACTTTGTTATCCCACTACATACATTAATATCTACTACACGTGTTTCTATCTCCTATTCTGAAATCATTTCACCAGAAGATAATTTCAGGATATGAAGTAGAACCACGTGTAGTGGGAATAAATAAGTAATTTATCGTGACATATTTAAATATGGTGTCCCACAAAGTTTTCAATAAAGCCGCTAGGCTGATATATGGTATATTGTTTGTATATTGTTTATATTGTAATTTATTTTTATTAAACACTGTTTATTCCACTTTTTTGTGACGGTATAACCCTACCGGTTTCAAGGCTTTCACCTCATCTTCAGGGGAGCGCAAACAAGACTAAATGCCGTTCGAACTGGTACCGATATACACGCTTCAACGGTTGGGGGCTGGGGGTGAGGGAGGCATGGGACAATTTCGGCCAAGAGCGGAGAGATTTTTGGGAAATAACTGTTTAACAGATGTTCGGATCGGTGTATTGACTTAGAAATTTCTAGGGCCTCTAATCTGTCCAATTTATTTCCGTTACTATTGATATGTAAGAATTTGGCATCATCGATAGAAAAAGTATGGTTTTCACGGTGACAATGATTAGCCATTTCAGAATATATTAGAGAATTTGTTAAGGCGGATTTGTGTTTACGAAACTCTTTTCAAAAGATCTTCCTGTCTTTCCTATATAGAAATTATCACAGTCAGCACATAAAAGTTTATACACACCACTGTTGCTAAGTATTCCATTTTTGCTTTTCCCATTAAATATTGTTTATATTATAGTTAAAGCATTAACGTTGTGGAGGTTTAAAGACATTGTAATTTATTTTATCAAACACTGTTTATTCCATTTTTTTGTAACGGTATAACCCTACCGGTTTTAAGGCTTTCACCTCATCTTCAGGGGAGCACAAACAAGGCTAAATTCTGTTCGAATTGGCACCGATATACACGATTCAACGGTTGGTGACATTCGGGTTGGGAACTGAGAGGTAACGGAGGCATGGGACCCCAGTCTATCGGTGCCAGTTCGAACATAATTTAGTCTTGTTTGTGCTCCCCTGAAGATGAGGTGAAAGGCTTGAAACCGGTAGGGTTATACCGTTACAAAAAAGTTGAATTAACATTGTTTGATCAAATAAATTACAATGGTATATGGTAGTCATAATAGTCCGTATTATTATAGTCCGCCTCTTAAAAGTCTACGTTGGCTAAAGTGTCATTAACGGATTGATTTAAAACTTTGTCTTTTTGTATTCAAGTCCCTTAATGGGATGTATCCACTGTGTCATTTGAATCTGTGTCTGAGAGACGTTTCTTCGGAAGGGAGAAGAACTTTGAGGTGGATTTCCTTTTCATCTAATAAATGAATTAGTTCTTATCAATCCAATAAGGCAGGGTATTACGAAAGAATTTTCGCCACGCCCTATTGTATCGATTCGGAATAATCAATTTATTTGATGAGACGAAATTGTCCTCAAAGTTCTACTTGATCCTGAAGATCCAGATTTGAAAGATACAATGGAGTCATCACATTCAGGGACTTGAATACAAAGTTTGAAATCAATCCGTTCGCGAGTGTAGACGTTTTAGATGCGAACCAAAATGGCAATATTTTTGACAACCATATATCAACCTAACAGCTACATTGAAAACAAAGTGGAGAATAGAAATTTTTGAATAATTAAAAGCAAAAAAAATAGAGTTACAATAATTCAAACGTGATATAGCAAATTCATAAATAATAATTTTTATTTTCCTTGTTGCAAGACATGATGAACAATTTGTACCCTCTAAGGCAATAGTAACCTGAAAAAAAACGTAAAACCAATTTGTCTATCGAAGGAGAGCTTACTTTCAAAACAGACACCATTAAATTAATTTATCGATTCATTGAAAATTACGAAATAGTTACCAATAACAAAATAAAAACGTTAAAATTACAAAAAATACACTGTTATCTACTAAAACCTATTTCGAGTACCAATATCACCAGTGCCTTCCTTATTTCATTCTATATCAAGTGACGGTGGAGCGCGGCTGTCTTCAGTTATTTGTTTATCGGCCAGCTTGAACTTATTGAAGTGAAAAATCTATAGGCGCGGTAGGGCAAATTGGGCTGAACGTCACGAAAAGTGAAACGGTATATTATATAATTATTTTATTATTATTATTTATTATTATTAAATATTTAATATAATTAATAGATTATTATTACAAAATTATTTTAATATGAATAATTATTTATTATTAATTATAATTAATATTTTTTCAATATTATTAAGTGTATTATATTACTATTATACTTATAATTTATTATTAAAACTATTATTATTTATTATTAAAAATTATATTTTTTGTTATGTTATTTTTAATAATTCATTATTTTATTTTAATTAATATATAGTATAATTTATATTTAATATATAATTATAATAAAACATAATATATGTCATTATAATATTTATAATTATATTATTATTATTTTATAATTAATTATTATTATACAATAATATAACATTATTATTAATAATATATTATTAATATTGTAATATAATAAAAATAGTATAGTAATTAATAAATAATTATTTAAAAATAACATAAAAATATTAATATATTTAATATTAAAAAATAAAAATGTAATTTTATTAAATGTGATATATATTATTATAAAAATTATTATTTATTATTAAGATTATTATTACATGTATTTATTAATAAAAATATTTTTATTTTATTTATTTGATTAAGAGAGATTTTCTTGAATTAAATTCGACATAACCATTCCCTAATCCTAAAAAAAATCGTTAACAAATGGAAAAAAAGCGATGCATAAAATCAACTTTTCCTAGAAGCTAAGAAGTTTCACTTCTACGGCGCGAGAGTCTCACGAACCTGTTTTTTTATTGTTATTTTAAATAATTAAATAAATAAATAATAGGTTTATTGATAGCAACATAGTATGTACAGATTAAATTTAAATAACACTTCTAAAACACATAAATTGCAGATAATACATTAAATACAGAAGCTATCAAAAGGTCTGGGCTCATCTAATAGCATCCCCTCGGCCAAGATACACCCCACCAATATAAGGCGAACCCAGCCATGGGGACACCAGATGTTTTTCAGCCCACACCCTAAACTGTCAGATGCTTAATGAGGCGATATTGCAAGGCCCCACATGTCAGGACGTTTTTTTACAATACAATATACTCTTACACATCTATGTGACACATACGTCCGATTCTCTTACAATAAGTACTTTATTTAGTTAATGTACAATTAAAAAACTTACGATGTGCTAAAGAAACTGTTTTTATTCCCAACAACACTAAATAAATAAAAATTGTCTTTTAAATAATTATAAATATTAATAACAATAACAATGATAATTAAAAACTAAATTACCAACACCATGGGAACGTAAACTGGCGAGAGAGTTATATTTCTTTAGAAACAGTCTCACCCAATATCGATAGAAATTATAGCTGAACACTTAACACAAATCTGGCCTAAGTTCTCACACATTTCCATTCATCGTAGAATTTCCATTTTGTTAGTCACATACATAGTCTGAAGAAGTTTCGTTGCTGCGTTTTACTTCATTTTTACCACCCAGAATCCTAAAACCTGGACGGCACTGGGCGTTCCAGGAATCCTTCTGGATGTAATATTAATACACCGGGATCCTCGCGCACAGCAGTAAATGTCGCATGGACAGCTCCTTATCGCAGATATAATACAAAAGTCATCCATCAGACAGTATTGTCTTGTTGTTGTCCTTGGTTTTCTAGAATATTTCAGAAGCAGGCTATATTGCCTCTACTAGCAAAATTCCCCCACTGGGTTCAATTTTCATCCACAAAAAAAGGGTTGTTCCAGAGGTTTAGTAATCTAAATTAAACTTTTAATTTTTTATTTATTATTACACATGACAAGAAATATACATAATTTGCGAAAAAACAAAAGGAAATTTAATTTGGACGTACATTATTTTAATGGATCTGCGTTTGTCGCCTTTCATTTGTCGTATCCCCAGTAAACTAGGCTTTTGCCTGTATCTCACTGAGGATATTAAGCATGAAAAAATACATCGATACTTCTTTCCGATTTTTGATTACACAAAAACAAAACCCCGTTGCACGTTCTCATCAACCTGACAAACAGTGACACTCAATTACAACTGGAAACATCATGCAGAATCAAACTCTTCACACATCATCACTCCAGAAAGACTAAACTTGTTCATCCCATAATATACCGCACACAATTATAAGAATAAAAATGAACACAAAAATATACAGAAACACAAAATTTAAAAGTTAAATGATACAGACTATAACAAGCATGTCTACTTCTTATTTGTCATAGTCTGTAGCCACACACTGAGGATACACTGTATACTTCTTATTTATTGTAGTCTGTAGTTACGCACTGAGTATAGTATGTCTCTTCTAATTTTGTATGGTATGTAGCTACGCACTGTGGATAGTATGTCTACTTCTTATTTGTTATAGTCTGTAGTTACGCACTGATGATAGTATGTCTACTTCTTACTTGTTATAGTCTTTAGTTACGCACGGATGATAGTATGTCTACTTCTTATTTGTTATAGTCTGTAGTTACGCACTGATGATAGTATGTCTACTTCTTACTTGTTATAGTCTTTAGTTACGCACGGATGATAGTATGTCTACTTCTTACTTAATATAGTCTGTAGTTACGCATTGATGATAGTATGTCTACTTCTTACTTGTTTTAGTCTGTAGTTACGCATTGAGGATAGCATGTCTACTTCTTATTTGTTATAATCGTTAGTTACGCACGGATGATAGTATGTCTACTTCTTACTTGTTATAGTCTGTAGTTACGCACGGATGACAGTATGTCTACTTCTTACTTAATATAGTCTGTAGTTACGTATTGATGATAGTATGTCTACTTCTTATTTGTTTTAGTCTGTAGTTACGCACTGAGGATAGCATGTCTACATCTTATTTGTTATAGTCTTTAGTTACGCACTGAGGATAGCATGTCTACTTCTTACTTGTTATAGTCTTTAGTTACGCACTGAGGATAGAATGTCTACTTCTTTCTTGTTATAGTCTGTAGTTACGCACTGAGGATAGCATGTCTACTTCTTACTTGTTATAGTCTGTAGTTGCGCACTGAGGATAGAATGTCTACTTCTTACTTGTTATAGTCTGTAGTTACGCACTGAGGATAGCATGTCTACTTCTTACTTGTTATAGTCTGTAGTTACGCACTGAGGATAGCATGTCTACTTCTTACTTGTTATAGTCTGTAGTTGCGCACTGAGGATAGAATGTCTACTTCTTACTTGTTATAGTCTGTAGTTACGCACTGAGGATAGCATGTCTACTTCTTATTTGTTATAGTCTTTAGTTACGCACGGATGATAGTATGTCTACTTCTTACTAGTTATAGTAACCATTCAATTAGAAAGCATTGTGGTGGTCGCCCACTCGGAATACTGTGGGCATTCATACACACGGTCAATGACCGAGTAAGTGACCCTTGCATTCCTCGACAAATTTAAATAAACAAGTCCAAAGTTCACACTTATACAACAAAACATCATCATCTCTTCCCTTAAGGACTAGTTCCTAAAACATTAATAGTACTTTTAAAATGACTATTTATATAGTACCGTTTAGACAGCCTCAAGAGCGTTCTAACTTGGAATAAGAACCCACTTTTATTCCCAAATTAAAAATATTACAAAATAAATATATATACAAGTTGATTGTAAGAATAGGAAATTAGTAGTTGCGGTTATTAGATGAAAAAGTATTGTTGAAACGAGTGAATTATATTTTGAAAGAAGAAAACGTAGTAAGTCAGATAATTTTTAGATTAAATATAAGCCATGGCAGATGTCCTTCAAATCTCTCCTGCGGGACATCTCCCATGGCTTATTTCAAATCGGTACACAGATAAGGATGGCAATGGTGGCACGTAAGATTAATAAACACTACACGTGATCCGTACATACCAAACAAACCATACAAAGTGGCCACGCTGATCTCTCAGTCTGCCCGCCATCGAATGTAGGTCACACTTAGAAAGTAAAACTTGTTCTTCTGCTCTTTCGGACCTCTTCACATTGAGGGCTAATATGTCAACGACGTGTGTTGAAGGCAATAGTGATATTGATTATCAAAATAATGTTTACATAGATCAATATACATTGTGAAAATCAATTTGGCACGTGGAACGAATGCATGAAGAAATATAAAAACAATATATATGTAAGTAGTGCAAATATGAGTGTAAGAAAAATATGGTTGAATCAATTAATTATATTTTTAAAGAACATGTAGAAAGTCAGATAAATTGTAAGAAAGGTATTAGAAGATGTAAGAAGGGTGAAGAAGAGGCGAAGGATATGTTTCGAGACACGTAAATTTTACACTCTATCCTTTCTGTCTACTCAGACAGGGGAATGGTATGATGGCACGTATGTGTATATAACATATGTGTGTTAAATTTTTGTGAGTAATTTGATGACTTTTTCATTTTACTCGTATAAAGGCCTTCAGTAGTATAAAGTAGTATTTTTTTACGTTATAATCGTATTTATCATTTCTGTCTTTTTTATATGTTATAGTAGCATTGATTATTTCTGTCTTTTATATATTATAGTCGCATTGATTATTTCTGTCTTTTTTATATGTTATAGTCGTATTTATTATTTCTGTCTTTTTTACATGTTATAGTCGCATTTATTATTTCTGTCTTTTTTACATGTTATGGTCGAATTTGTTATTTCTGTGAGGTGTCAATATAATGGAAAATAAAATACATTTAAGAGATAGGTTATCAAAAGGTCTGGGTTTATCTCATAACATCCCCCAGGCGAGGTACACCCCCTCCAATAGAGGGGGAGCCCGGCCGCGAGGACGTCAGCTGTTTTTCAGCCCACATCCTTGTACGAGTATATGAACTTACTATGTTACTATCAATAAACCTGTATTAATTAATTTTAAAATGTCGTGTTTCAATGAAATTATGTCAGTATTTTTTTTTTGCTCACAGTTTTCAAATCTCACTAGCGGCTGTACTCGTAGCTTGGACTTTTTTCTTCTTCATCTAATTTTAGGCCTGTTGGCTTGTTATGGTCCTACATCATTGTTTGCCTCTTGTGACGTCGACTGCCAGCTGTCTTTCCATCTTTTGGGAGGTCGTCCTGGAGGTCTGCTCGCTTGGGGAATACTGTCCCTGGCCATTCTTACAGCTCTTGGTTCCGCCATTCTGGATACGTGTTCGTTCGAGAACCTTCTTCTCTGTCGTCCCCATCTGACAATATCTTCAACTTCGCACGTCCTTCGGATTTCTGTGTTTCGTACTCTATCACGAAGGGTTTTGCCAGCGATACTCCTAAGTACCTTCATTTCGCTCGTTCGAAGGAGATTTTTGGTACTGACAGTGTCGGCTCTGGACTCTATGCTGTATGTCATTATGGGGCGGACACAGGTCTTGTATATCTTCACCTTGCTTTGGATGTTCATATGCTTGGTTTTCTTTAAACATCCAGATAAAATAAGTCTATTATTTATTTATTTAATTTCTTTTTACACGAAACATGACACCACAAAGTCAAATTAAAGTCTTAACGAAAATTCAAGAAATATATGTAATATGCACTAATTTTCTCTTTTCTATAATAATATTTCTAAATAAACACAAATAAATATTTCATATTGCCTAGCGCCATCCCTGAAACAAGGTCACCAGGGTCAAATCGTGTGGTTCACTTAGCTTTACTTAATTAATTTATTTGCTATTAGGAAGAAATAAGCATTCTTACGTATAAAAAAATAACTCCAAGTTCAGCGGTCTACTTTTTTGCTGGCTGCTTCCGGTAATGCCCGAGTCTTTTTAGCTACTTTTGCTTCTTCTTTTACAATAGAGGTATAATTAGATGATTTATAGCAGCTATTTATATCTTTTATCTTTCACAAAATATAGCGAATATACTTTTTAATTGCTTCATTTTTATGATGTTTAATTTAATAGCTTAATTTATTTGACTTAAACACGGCCTAGAATAGGAGTTAAAACTTGAAATACTTTGAAATGGCAAATGTAAAAAGACATTGAAATATATATATATGATGTATTATTTATAGTGCGCAATGATGCACATATGAATCAACCAAAGTTTTTCTAAATATTTTAGTGTTGAGTGGTATAAACAACGACTCATGCGCTGTAATAAATGTGATACAATAATTTCCATGCTTTAAAACCACATAGGTTTAATAGAAAACTGTTTTACCGGTCAATTTGACAGTTGAAGTTTGACTTGTTGCGCGTAGATGATTTTTGTGATTTGTTCCAGTTTGAAATCAAATTACTTTATTATTGGTGATCAAGGTAATCTTATTTTATTTTTTAGTACACATGTGTAAAATAAGTTAACCTTTCCTTCCCTGTGTTGGGTATCTTCTACACGTTGCTTCTAATAACCATCAATATCTCTATAAATATAAAAAATACAAGGTTAAGATTTTAGGTATTCCTCCATAATATATTTACGCATTGATTTAAAAAATAATATTAATAATAATCAGAATTTATCGACTACATCGTAAGTATTTCGTGAATATCGGAAACAAATTCGCATTTAAACGCTGTGCGTGCCTCGATCTTGGGTCTTGACGATAGGTGAAGAGTATGCGGGAAGCGCGACACTATATTCGCATCTCACTTTTGCATACGTCACTGAAAAGCGAGGAGCTCAATTGTCTCAACCTCGCAAGTGTAAGCCCCGCCCGAGTTAGCCACCAACCCTGCCGCGCCGCAGTAGCTGTTGGGCTGGCAACGAGACTAGACCTACGCCCGTTCCGTGAGCGTTGCCAGATGGTTTTTTAATGTTTTCAGCAAATAAATCTCAATTATTATAATTTTTAACTTCAATTATGATTAATTAAGGGGATTATCTATGAATGTTCTTATTTTTACGATTTAAAATCGCTAATTTTTGATCGCGTACACACTACCCAACACCGGAGCGCGCGTTTCAATTTTATCACCGTAAGGAAAGGGTTAAGTAAAATATATAATTTCATTTATATAATTATATCATATAATTAACTTACAAATGCGCAGTGATTCATATATGAACCATACTCTTTTTTTTTTTAAATATAAATATATAAAAACAAGAAAAAAAGTTTTATTGTATTTTTCATGTTCCAGTACATATTTAATCCATAAATATATTTTTATTTTTGAAATAAAAAAAATCGCGCATTGTAGGGTTAAGGCATTAACATTGTGGATGTTTAAAGACATTGTAATTTGTTTTATCAAACACTGTTTATTCCAATTTATGTAACGGTATAACCCTACCGGTTTCAAGGTTTTCACCTCGAATAAACAAGACTTGTTTATGCTTCCCTGATGATGAGGTGAAAATCTTGAAACATATCATAAGGGTCTTAATGTCTTGTTCATTAGAGGTGAAAACCGTGTAAACGGTAGGGTTATACTGTAAAAAATGTAATAAACAATGTTTGATTAAACAAATTAATAAGATAATTAAGAATTTTATTTTTAATTGACTTTTTTGTAAATTTTTAATAAAATAAATAAAACACTTTTTTATTTTGTATTTATCACTGTGTAATTTGAGTTCACTACCGGTTTCAAGACCTACGTCTTCCTCGTCAGGTGAAAATGAACTAAATTACGTCTAAAAACATTTTTTCTAATTGTAATAGGTACAGGATAGAGGATGTGGTTAATACTAGTAATGTGGGGGGGGGGGGGGGGGCTTTTCATTGTTATTGAAATTAACTTGATAGTTTATAATGTTGAGATTTAATTTCACGCCTTTTTCAATCTCTAGAACTTAAGTTGTCCAGCTGCAATCCCTCTTGGCTTGTGTGCAGAATTCGCAAACCACGATCGATATAAAAAAAATGTTAATTTTTCGATTAAGTCGTTGCGAACTCTGAAAAAAAACTATAAACATGACACCACAAAGATAAAAAAGTTTTGTGCTTTAAAGTCACTTTGATCATTAAAATAAACATTATCAGAATAACTTAATAAAACAGTAAAAAAGCTAAAATTTGAACGCAAAAACACAATCTTAAAAACACACATAAAACTTACAATTTTTCTTAGATAATTTTGTATAGCACTATTTTCCGACCATTAAAATTACCTCAAAATCGCTTTCAAACTAGTTCAATCCATTTACTCAAGGTATACTGAAGACAAACGACTTTTCAAATCTACTGATACTTAATTTCAAACTAGTTTAATCCATTTACTCAAGGTATACTGAAGACAAACGACTTTTCAAATCTACTGATACTTAATTTCAAACTAGTTTAATCCATTTACTCAAGGTATACTGAAGACAAACGACTTTTCAAATCTACTGATACTTAATTTCAAACTAGTTTAATCCATTTACTCAAGGTATACTGAAGACAAACGACTTTTCAAATCTACTGATACTTAATTTCAAACTAGTTTAATCCATTTACTCAAGGTATACTGAAGACAAACGACTTTTCAAATCTAATGATACTTAATTTTAAACTAGTTCAATCCATTTTTTCAAGGTGTACTGAAGACAAACGACTTTTCAAATCTACTGATACTTAATTTCAAATCATCAATTTATGAAGATTTGCCTCAGGGAAGACTGTAAGACTGTTCAATAGACAAAAATCCGCTTCCTGAAACGTTCTGTCGAGATATTTGAGTTTGCGAAATCAACTGGAAAACCTTAATCTGACACGAGATTCGGAGATCTCCTTCCGTCTTAAACAATTTTAGAAATATCGAGGAGCTTGATTGTTGAATGTCTTGGACGCCATAACTCCATGCTTACATTGAACCCTCTTCTCTGTCTTCTAGCATCCAAGTCTTTTAATTTTAGTAGTGGAGTTATGTGTACTTTCTATCACGATTCCATATCCTAGTCGAAAAAAACGCCTGTGCGTGAATTGAACGTTCAAACTCAATCCCAGAAGTTTGAACGTTCAATTCACGAAGTTTGAACGTTTAAAGCCGAGGCCACACCAAAATGCTTCATTAGGTGCTACGCTAGATAACTTCATGCCTGGCCACACCAAAGTGCTACGGACAAATTCATTTGACAGTTGGGAGCGGTTGAGTCAACCCACTATGTCACTCTCAAAACTAACCAATTTCATTATAACTTAGCATCTTTATTTACCTTCTGCGCAACTTCATTCGAAAGTGATTTTATTACAGGTACATTTTTCTATAGTTTGCTCGATGGGTTCCACAAAGGCTCCCTTTTATACAGAGCTGCCATTAAAACTTCCACCATCTTGTAAATTAACCAACGTGTCTGTTCGCTAGGAGATTCACTCGATGACTAATCGTCATGCAACGTGGCGCGAAGCGTGCAGTGTGGCCACTGCGATAGTATGCGGTACGTTGGTTAGCTAGAATATGTCGCCTAACTCGCAACATAGCTCTTAGCATCAAGCGAGGCTCCTTCCTGTGTGACCGAGGTCTTAAGGCTCTAGTCTAGTTTCCTATTTAAGGACTTTTTGACCCAATTCTGGTTGGTTGAAAGAGCAAACAAAACAACCTGGTGGGGTGGGCTTATTTTCATGTAGCAACTTTTTCTAACAACCTAGAAAGTTGTTCGTAAAATTAAAAAAAATCGCTTGCACTGTAAAATACTTCGTAAGGCAATCGTTGAATTTATTGATAAGGTCTATATCACTTGGCATAAATATGTCATATTGAAAACTATACAATAAATTTTTAATCAAATAAATATTGAAGACCACCCTGGTAAGACGCTTGTCTTCCAAACCGGAGGTAGCGGATTGATTGCCATTTTAACCAATTTTTTTTAACCTCTTTAGAAATGAATAAATTTTAAGGTTTAAAAAAATATTCTCGCTTGTGAGTATATAATTTACACTGAATGCAACATTACGTCGTATTAGTTTAGATGTATGGTGCCCAAAACGTTGAAAGTCGATAATACAGTACCTTACACTTCACTTGTAATAATTCAAAACTGAAATATACCACAACATTGTTTACAAAGTACATATGAACTCTGTGTCCATTATAATGGACGCCAAGTCTA
The DNA here is from genome assembly GCA_949825065.1 of Odontocerum albicorne. Lineage (NCBI taxonomy): Eukaryota > Metazoa > Arthropoda > Insecta > Trichoptera > Odontoceridae > Odontocerum > Odontocerum albicorne. The sequence goes on along the minus strand of OX463859.1, from coordinate 5,026,056 downwards.
AAAAAGTAAAAAAAGGTTTTCAATGTAGTTTTTATTTCAGGCCTGTTTAACAACTTTCTGGTTGGCTGGAAGAGATTGTAACATGATAACAAAACCGTGAGGTTGTACTGTACACAGTGGAAATGTTATAAGATTATGCGATATAACATTGTTAAAAACTCTGAATAAGATTAAAAAGACTGGGGCACAACACGGAAACGAGCCCTTAACTTCTGTGTAGAAGTCAAAATGATTTCACTAGAACCCCGGAGATCATCGAATCTTGGTGTAAACTCGACTAGTACTAGGCCCAATTAGCATAGCTCCCAGGTGACTGTTACCAATTACCCAATATCGAAAGTGAATCTGGTCATTATGATACCATATCGACACTTAGATAACCAGCGCCAGTACTAACCACTAGCCCGGGTAACTAGACTAGTGTAAAGTCCCTTAAACACGATTCAAAAAATTATACGAAATCATACAATTCACCAAAATCATTATTTTCCCCGTATTTCTTCAAATTGTATAGATTGTATTACGTCTAAAAATATTGGTCCTTAATTAGTTTATTTATTTATTGAACACTTTTATTGCAATACAATCTGGCGGGCTTATTGCCAGGGGGCAATCTCTTCCAACCAACCAGACAAAAGTAAATTAAGCAAGTTACGTGGTCGCATAAATCATTCAAATGACTATCCATCCCCACGAAATCCATAAACACATACGTGAGCACATGCCCACGAACCCTACAAAGACGGACAATCACCCGAACATTATTTTTCATATAAAATGAGATATCATAAATCAAGAGGAAAGGAAAGGATGGTGGAGAGGAAAGGAAAAGAAAAATCAGGAATGAAACACGTTATTTTACTGACTAGAAATTAAGAGTTTTTTCAGTCGCTTCTTAAAGCATGCCAAGGACGGAGCGAGTCTTATATTGGTTTGTAACTGATTCCAGAGTATCACTGCATGGACAGTAAAGGACGACGTAAAGAAAGAAGAGCGATGAACTGGAAAGGCCAACAAACAATCTCTGTTAGTTCTACGGTAATCAAAACTTGCTTCGTTTAAAAAAATGTCAACAATATTACTAACGTTCAATAATAAGCCTATTACTTAATATTTATATTTAAGTACTTAAATAACCATATTCGTTGCTTATTTGGTAAGGCACTAGACTAGTTTCTAAGATTTTCGGGTTCGATTCATGATGGTACCCGAAAAATATTTTATGAATATATCTTGAGATATAGAAAACACGTGGCCTCATTAGTAGAACGAGATGCAAGTTTCTTTGCAGAATCAAAACCTTCCACATGTCGATGCAGGGTTACTCAACTCCAGAGGCAAAGTATTGTCCTTAATGTTTCGTTTATACTAGGTTATTTATATTATTAAAGGAGAGCACAAAGTTAGTAGCTATTTCTAAATATTGTAGCGATATTTTGGCGAATACTATATATACTTATATTAAAAATATCTAAATTGTTGCAAAACTCATTTCCAAGTCTGCATACGAATTATAGAGTTAATTTTATAGTTAGTATTGCAATTTTCGGTGTATAAGAGATTGAGCTGTCTTGTGGATCTAGTGGGAATACGAAATGAAATACTTGCGAGTAAGTGAGGTACATCAATCACTGAGTGAATGATTTTGTATGCAGTACTATATCGACTGTTTTTCTTGTCACACAGCTTCAAGAGTTTCATTGCATTTAATAACACATGCGATTGCCAACACACACGATGACGAATCGCGAATTCCATGTTTATCCCAGTGGTTCCAAAGGCTCGATAAATTAGCCCGATGATAATGTTGTTTCCCCGTTTTTAATATGTCTTACTCACCGTTTTCAATGTGTTCAACGATATCATATAAATAAAAGATTCAGTGACAAGTGAAAGTAGAGAGAAAAAACAGTACCTACAGTGAGCTTAGTTTAACTCTATCACAAAGTACGCTGTTATCGGGGAAAATCTAATTTTTATCCGCCGCTCCTTGAACTGGATAATCGGAATCAGATTTATTTTTTATGAGTGTGATCTTGCTTTGTGGCGAGGAACGAACTGTTCAAAGGGGTTCGTCCTCCGATGTTGGCACACCTGAGCGTGAAAATAATAATAGCGACGTTGAACTTACGGCCCGACGACACGGGAAAATAAAAGTTACTCGCAGCGCAGTAAATATATTTAATACTTACAAACCCACTAGATCAGAGTTACCAATCGGTCCAAAGATGAACCGATGTAACGCTGAATGGAAGTTCTTTCGGAAATGATTGATTCGATTTTATCATCGCAGTACCACATATCGCAGTACCATATGTAAACTGATTCTAGATGGCCGCAAAAATTATATCAGGGTGAAGGGACAAGATTTAGGACAAGAGAGTTCGGTGTTAATCCGTGGTTTTATCCTACTCAGATTCTGCTGGGCATGCTCGGGTATAACTCCTTGAGCGTAAGAAGATATATGCGTCTCCTGGTATACGTTGTCAAACTCGTTCGAGGAGTTGTGAGCTGTCCAGCATTACTACCACGATCAGCGTTAAATGTTCCTAACAATTACACTAGACTGCGCCGGCAAGAACTGTTCTCAATAACATACGCAAGAACGGGTCTTCCAGCCGCTATGCCTGTTGGAAGGGCCTTAACTCTTTTGAACGGGACTGCTTCGGATATTGACATATTTCATATCACATTACCAAAAGCAAAAGTAAATTTTCTTCTTAGATTGAGCGCGTTAGAAAGCACTCATCAACATACTTAAGTGACTGAATATATGTGTATCATATTGTATGTATATGCATTATTTTTTATTTTATATATTTTAATTTTTTTCTATGTAATTGTTCTTTTTTAATGTCTTGTATTTTTAAGTATTGGGCTAAGCCTGTTTTGAAAAAATAAATAAATAAATTTAAGTTAAAAATAAGCTACAAAAAAATACAAAGAAAAACATTTTGATGTATTTGTTCAAATATATCCGAGGCGTATAAAGATGTTTTTTATGCCCATTCTTGCATTTTTTTAAGTGAAATATTACAACGAACAACACGTAAATAAAGGATATAAAACTTCAACTTAATTAACCCTTCCTGTCCGGTGATGTGTAACTAGTACACATTGCTTCTAAAAACTTTAATATCTTTATAAATATAGTTAATACTGGGTTCAGATTTTAGGTATTCCTCCGTAATACATTTACGCATTGAATAAAAAAATAATATTAATAATAATTAGTACTTATCGGCCACATCAGAGATATTTTGTGAAAATCGGGAATTAATTCACCAATACAATCAAACGTGTTCCAGTATGTGTATATAAAAAAACACCATGAGTGAGAAAGTGACGCTATGCACGTCTCACTCTCACTCTGCTTCGGTATATGGGAACGCAAAAAATAGAATCTCAGTTCGGTCGCTTCTCTCTTTTTAGTAGTCAACCGGCTTTCGTTTAAGGTGGTCGCTCCGTCCGTTTTGTGAACGTCGTCCGATGTTTTTTTTCAGCAATTAAATTTAAATTATTATCACTTTTGACTTCAAATTTAATTAATTTAAGCGATTGGCTATGAATATTCGTATTTTTTCCGATTTTAAATCGCAATTTTTTACATGTGTATTGAATACACAGCATCGGAACGCGCGGATTTTTATTAACACAGGAAGGGAAAGGTTAACGCGTTAAAAAATAAATGAAAAATACACGAGAAACAAAATATTTAAAATAAACACTAGAAAAGTTTGATGTAAAATGGCATTTTTAGAGGAACACTTCACTGATAATATATCACATATTTTTTAAGTCGCTGTTTGAAATTAACCAATGAAAGTGAGTTTTACAACAAACGGTAACTGGTTGCAGTGATTAACGCCATGGGGATTAAATAACGACGTAAAAAATATACATATAGCGCCATTTTGGTACCCAATGGAGAATGCTGGGAAGCCATCATGAGTGCATGTATGATGTAAAGTTGTTTCGTGTCTTAGTCTCTCAATTATACCTGTGCGAGTGAAGAAAATCATGATTTCCATGATAATCATGCCAGAACACCTGTTAGACTGAAGTCATAGGCAAAATCGTCACGTGGATAGTTTTACTTTATAATACGCACACGCTCCAACGTTTTGGTGCGGGGAACAATAAATATATTATTAATTATAGGCCTATAATAATTGTAATAAATTACACTTCTAGTGTACTATGAAGTAAAATAAATATATTACACTTATTAATACACTGGGGAATCATTTAAAGAGGACAATAGTTTTATACCCGAATTCATTTGTAAATTGTAATTTATTTTTATCAAACACTGTTTATTTAACTTTTTTTGTGATGGTATAACCAAACCGGTTTCAAGGCCCTCATCTTCAGGGGAGCACAAACAAGACTAAATGCTGTTATATAGAACAGTTACATCACAAAAATCTCTCCGCTCTTGGTCGAAATCGTCCCATGCCTCCCTCACCCCCCAGCTTCCAACCTTTGAAGCGTGTATATTGGTACCAGTTCGAACAGCATTTAGTCTTGTTTGTGCTCCCCTGAAGATAAGGTGAAATCCTTGAAACCGGTAGGGTTACACCGTCACAAAAAAAGTGGAATAAACAGTGTTTGATAAAAATAAATTACAATGTCTTTAAACCTCCACAACGTTAATGCCTTAACTATAAACAACATTTGTAAATTGTTATTCTTATAAGTAATTAAATTTTTTATCTTAAAATGTACGTGATGGATCATTTTCAAGTTCATATTCGTTATCAGCACACAAAAATTGACCTAAAATGAACGTTTTCACCCTTGTGACGAAAACCTTGTTAACTAGTTTAATTCTTAACAATCAATTAATAATTGTCGTCAGAATTGTTATCTAGTAATAAGGTTACTATGTAAGTGTTAACTATTTATCTTCTTCCCAGTGTCATGTCAGGTCCCCCCAACGTTGAATATCACCTGAGAGTAGATATCTTTGTCCCCGGCAGCCCGAAAAAGATCTCTAACGCCCCATATGCTAGTCCAATCATCTATATTGCGGTGCCAGGAGATTTGCTTCCTGCCAACACCTCTTCGACCTTCTATTTTGCCTTGGATGATCAGGTGCAGAAATTTGTACTTTGCTTCTCTAATTACATGACCTAAGTAGGACACCTTTCGGATTTTAATATTAGTCAGCAACTCTATCAACTTTGGCTCTTTGAAGAACCCTTGTGTTGCTGACCATATCCGTCCAGGGTATCCGTAGCATTCTCCGGTGCATCCACATTTCGAATGCTTCCAGTCGGTTCATACTACCAACTTTGAAGGTCCATGATTCCACTCCATGCAATAACACTGACCAAGCGCAGCATTTAACTAACCGATGTCGAAGTTTCAAGTTTAGATTTTATTAAATATTTATAAGAAATTAAAAATTAAGATTACTTAAAATAAAAAATTTAATATAAGAAATAAAAGTCAACTTATTTCTTGAATCTAAGAAGAAACCTTTGTGTCACTTTGTGATGTCACGTTCATATTTTTAAATAGGATTCCAGTCTGGTTAACACTTAGGGCCCATAAAAACATATTTCTGGTTGGCTGGAAGATATTGCCACATGGCAAAAAACTCGCCAGGTTAAAAAACTTTATGTAGTGCTACTTTAGAATAGAAAAACATATGTCGCAGGCATATAAGCAACAGAAAAACATAAATTAAAATGTAAAACGGTCTAAGAGTAAAACAAATCCAGAAGTAATTCCGCCAGGTATTGAATTCAGGGTGCTTGATTAGCGTGAATGTTAGCGTGAATTCACACTTGATTAGCGTGAATGTTAGCGTGAATTCACGCTTGATTAGCGTGAATGTTAGCGTGAATTCACGCTTGATTAGCGTGAATGTTAGCGTGAATTCACGCTTGATTAGCGTGAATTTTAGCGTGAATTCACGCTTGATTAGCGTGAATGTTAGCGTGAATTCACGCTTGATTAGCGTGAATGTTAGCGTGAATTCACGCTTGATTAGCGTGAATGTTAGCGTGAATTCACGCTTGATTAGCGTGAATGTTAGCGTGAATTCACGCTTGATTAGCGTGAATGTTAGCGTGAATTCACGCTTGATTAGCGTGAATGGCGCTTGATTAGCGTGAATTCGATATAATCGGCTGAAAATTGAGAAAGAAAAAAAATACATAGAAGTATGTCCTATTTCGAAAAAATATTACCTATTGGCAATAAACCGTCAGTGAGTTATAACGTTATTTATTTTTATTATAGTTCATTATAATGAGAAGCGCTATAAAAGTGTGCCTCTCCTATAAAATTGAATTGACACACTTCCGAGACGTCTTATTAGACGGGCTGGTGATCTATTGTGGGTTATGGCTACGTGTTGTGTCGGAAGAGGTTACGTTCTCTCTGTCTACCCACGCACGCACGTGCGTGACCATTTCGATCGAGAGCCGTGACGTAATTATTTAGAATCACCTTTTTACTCTTTGATATATTTTTATCTTTGAAAATTATTTTTAATTTATCTTTTCGTATTATTTTGTTTGCTAGCTGAAAAGCACCTCCAAGAATGTTACTTAAATACTTATTTATTCTATTTCATCACGCCATGTCCTTTACGGGTAGGCAGAGAGAATCAAGCGGCACATATTCTAGTCCTTACAGATATCTGTCAATGCTGTATATTATCAACAATTAGGTATATAATTTGCAAGCATCTTTCATTTTGGTTTGGCCGATCTTCGTTGGAGACCCGTGATCTTCGAGCCTTTCATCAGCGTTTATACAATAGTTTGTCGTTGATCCCCTCGCCATTCCAACGTTACATTCCAACGTTGGACACCAGCAAACTTACCGTCAGCCACACAGCTGTATTGGATCACTTGGAAAACCGGACTGCGACGAAGTCACAAAAATTCTTACACCTCCGAATAATAGGCGGTAAAAATGTTTGTGTCATTCGAGGGAAGTAACACAGCGCAGGGTTCGAACCGGGGTCGAACCGACGACCTTCTGCATGGAAGTCCTGTGCTGACATGCTGAGAAGTATATGAATTAATCCTTCGAAAGATTATTTAAATATTCTGTTAAAATATTTAAATTATTTTGGTGTTTCAAATCTCATTTTATAGCAAATGCCATTTAAAATGCGATTGCTGTTTAACACATTCACTGCGATACGTATTTATAGAATAGTGTAGAGGTACTGAAAAAAATCATATTTTCGAAACCTTAAAATCTTACGGTATTTTCGAAACCTTAAAATCTTACGGAAACCTTAAAATCTTAAAATATTCGGTACCATACAAACAAAGAGAATCGAATGACGCGCAACGGGCGTCATCAGCGTCTCTACAAAAAATGTGTTGACGCCCCAGGGGCGTCTTTAGCTGCGAACGTGTTGCTAGAACTAATTCCACACGAACGAAAGCACTCATTTGAATATAAAAAATATAGTCTTGCAATGTACAACTGGTAAAACACTCAAATACAGAATAAGGAATACACCAATAACAAGAACATGTGAAATTGAAGACATCGGAAGGCAGAGAAGATGTCATTGGTGAGATAACGTTAAAATAATGGATGAGAACCAGACTCCTCGTATAGTTTCTTATGGCTACCCCTCAAGAAGCCGATCATCATGCAAATTCCTTAAGTGATAGAGAAAAAAACCATCAAGAGTACGTAACAAGAAAATATCTCAACTTTCTTCTTCTTCCCAGTATCATGTCAGGTCCCCCCATTGTTAAATATCACTTGAGAGTAGACACCTTTGTCCCCGGCCCGGCCCTAAAAAGATCTCCAACGCACCTTATGCCAGTCCAATCACGTATATTGCGAAGCCAGGAGATTTGCCTCCTGCCAACACCTCTTCGGCCTTCTATTTTGCCTTAGGTGATCAGGTGCAGTTATTTTTACTTTGCTCCTCTAAGTACATGACCCAAGTAGGACACCTTTCGGATTTTAATATTAGGTCCTTACATATGAAATTGGCGTTTTGCCGTACTGGCAACTTTGATCTCAAATATCTTCTCTTTGGTTAGGAATTCCAAATTAAAATTTATACAGCTATTTACTCAAGTATTTGTGTTTCGAAAATTATAATTCATTTGTTTTTTCCTCAATTGTTTTTTTTCTTTGCGTCACTCAGTTTACAAAATGGAAAACTTGAAATATCGCGTTATTTACGAGTACGAGTTCCACCGCGGCACCAGTGCTGCAGAAACGGCTCGAAGGATTAATGATGTGTATGGCGACGGTGCCGCAAAAGAAAACACAGTGCGTTTTTGGTTCCAACGTTTTCGTTCTGGAAATTTCGACCTGCAGAAAAAGCCCCGTGGACGGCCGGAGACCAAAGTTGATAATGAAGAATTGAAGGATATTGTGGAAGCGGATCCATCGCAAACCACGTCCGAGTTAGCTGCAGGCTGCGGTGTTAGTGATAAAACTGTTTTAATCCACTTGAAGCAAATTGGGAAGGTGAAAAAGCTTGAAAGGTGGGTACCTCACGAATTGAGTGAAGCAAATCAACAAACGCGCGTTGACTGCTGCGTTGCATTACTCAACCGGCACAATAATGAAGGGATTTTGAATCGAATCATTACCTGTGATGAAAAGTGGATCCTGTATGATAATCGGAAGCGCTCATCGCAATGGCTGAACCCTGCCGAACCAGCCAAACCATGCCCCAAGCGAAAATTGACTCCAAAAAAGTTACTTGTGAGCGTTTGGTGGACTAGTGCTGGTGTCGTTCACTACAGCTTTCTTAAATCTGGCCAGACGATTACGGCAGATGTCTATTGTCAGCAACTGCAAACCATGATGGAAAAGCTAGCTGCTAAACAACCGAGGCTGGTTAATCGCTCTAGGCCACTGCTGCTTCATGATAACGCTAGACCACACACTGCACAACAGACGGCTACCAAATTAGAAGAGCTTCAATTGGAATGTCTAAGACATCCACCGTACTCTCCGGACCTTGCCCCAACAGATTACTATTTTTTTCGAAATTTGGATAACTTCTTGCAAGGGAAAAAATTCAACTCCGATGGGGCAGTCCAAACCGACTTCAAAGATTTTATTGATTCCCGTCCGAATGGTTTTTTTAGTAAAGGGATCGATGAACTACCTATGAGATGGCAAAAGTGCATAGATAGCAATGGTACATACTTTGATTAAATAAATATATTATATTAAAAAAAAATCAACTTTATATGCCTCCCAAACAAAACGCCAATTTCATATGTAAGGACCTAATATTAGTCAGCAACTCTCTATCAACTTTGGCTCTTTGAAGAACCTTTGTGTTGCTGACCATATCCGTCCAGGGTATCCGTAGCATTCTCCAGTCCATCCACATTTCGAATGCTTCCAGTCGGTTCATACTACTAACTTTGAGGGTCCATGATTCTACTCCATGCATATAACACTGATCAAACGTAGCATTTGACTAACCGTTGTCGAAGTATATCAAAACAGCATATCATAAATTGGGCCATTAGTATTGATATTTTATGAACTTTCGTTTTTTACAAAACTAAAGTTAGGAAGTTTAGCCTTAGCTTCTTCTTCTCCCTGGCTCCATCTCCACTCACTGTCTGCGAAGACTGTTGGGGTCAGCTCTTCTCGTCCTCAGGTTGTATGCTCTTCTGTCCCGGACTACGTCCCCCAGGCCATGCCTCTGCATCAGGTTATCTTTTTGCACCACCCATGGACTCTTTGGTCTTCCTCTGGTTGTTATTCGAGGAAGATCCATGGAGATTGCCTGGTTCACAATGTGATCGGGTGCTCTGCGTCCAACGTGCCATACCATCTCAATCGCCTCTTCTCCATCTTGCTGGTGATGTCCGTAACATCTTGGCTTCCACGAATGCGTGAGCTTTTTATTTTGTGTCTTAGGAACATACCAGCTGACCATGTTAGCATGCGCATTTCAGCAGTTTCTAGTTGCCTAGAGTAAGAGTCATACATCGTCCAGCATTCGGAGCCTTAGCGACTAGCTTAAGTGACTAGCGACTAGCCTTAGCGACTAGCTTTAGTGACTAGCGACTAGCCTTAGCAACTAGTTGTCTAGCCTTAGCGACTAGCCTTAAATAAATTATATGAGTTTGTTCGTAATTGTTTGACTTATCTCATACATTGTTTTTTGCTGTCAGTATTGTAGTTTTTTTTGTTTATTTCTTTGTCATAAAAATAAGATTAGAATTTATTGATTTAACTTCTTTGAACATTGGTCACGTCTCAGTTCTACACGTTAATGCCAACAGAATAATGAATAATTTAATTGAAATTTCACTTTTATTACTATGTTACTAATAAAACATTATATTAAAAATAATTGATTAGTATATTAACCTAACTTTATGCGTGTGAAAATCTAAAAAAAAAATCGCTTCAATTAACCTGTGGGAATATCACACGGCTCTAATGAAAGTTCAATTCAATGTGAAGAATCTGGCGTCGGGTCTCACTCGTGATATGCTGACTTTCACGGCTATGGTAGGCAGTTTCAAGATCTTGGAGACACCATGGAACATCGACCTCAGAAGCTGTATAAATTGAACTTTTGTAATTACTATTATTAGAAAGCCAAGAAGTATCAAGGCTTGTAGGGCTAATGTTAATAATTATAATGCTTTTCATCCACACCCCAAGGGCACTACAAAAATCAATTAGTTATACAATTAAAATTAAGACCATGTAAAAAACAAGAATGGAAGCAATAAATTAAGCATTTAACCAATACAAACAATAAACAGGTTCATGCCCATGAACTGTTGTGAAAACACTGTTTTTGCCTACATTTATACAGAATTATGTAAATGTATAACTTTTAATTATTTACTTATCACATGAAATCTGATCTAGGACTGGGGCATGTGATAAGCGTTCCAATAAGCAGCTGTGCAAGGTCAGACATGGGAAACAAAACCATTGGAGTCCCTTGAAAAAAAAAAACTGTCACTGAAAATGATAATAAATTATTCTAACAAGTTGTCTTAAAAGTAGTTTCATATTTTCGGAAATATGTCGTTAGGACTAAATTTTCTTTGCTAACTTTATTCATATGTTTATTTATTTAACACTTTTATTGCAAATACAATCTGGCGGTTTTATTGCCAGGCGGCAATCTCTTCCAGCCAACCAGACAAAATTAAATGAAGCAAGTTACGTGGTCGCATAAATCATTCAAATTACTATCCATCCCCACGAAATCCATAAACATATACGTGAGCACATGCCCACGAACCCCACAAAGACGGACAATCATCCGAACATTATTTTTCATATAAAGTGAGATATCATCAATCAAAAGGAAAGGAAGGGATGGTGGAGAGGAAAGGAAAAGAAAAATTAGGAATGAAACACGTTATTTTACTGACTAGAAATTAAGAGTTTTTTCAGTCGCTTCTTAAAGCATGCAAAGGACGGAGCGAGTCGTATATTGGTTTGTAACTGATTCCAGAGTCTCACTGCATGGACAGTAAAGGACGACGTAACGAAAGAGGAGCGGTGAACTGGAAAGGCCAATAAATAATCTCTGTTTGAGCGTAGCGCTAATCCATGATTGGAAAGACGTTGAAAATTTTCGGCGAGATAAGAGGGGGTGGCGGGACAGTTAAGGATATTATACAATAGAGACAGTATGTGAATTTGGCGTCCATTTCTAACATTCAACCAGTTCTATGCCTTCTGGTATGAAGTTATATGATCGTACTTTCGTAGGTTGAAAATGAATCTTAGACACACATTTTGAAGACGCTGTAATTTGTCCAGCTGTATTGAATACATGTTTAATGTGTTGAATAAATATAACTTTAAAAAGAAAATAGTTTAGAGCCTTATTTTTGTTTTTTTTTTATATAAATTACTTGAGCTGTTTATTTAACATTTTAAGACCTCCTCAAATCATGAAAACCTTTCCCTGTGCCTGGTTTGTTTTTTGTGGAATTCTGATTTTTGTGAAGGGTTTACTAAAATTGCTTTATCTATCTAAATATTAAGTAAAAAAATTGTTTATGGTAAAAACTTTGATAATTTAGTTAAGTATGATAATTCTGGCAACATTCTCCTTTGTTGAAAGCTACACCACACTCCTTACACATGTATGGAGTCTCACTTTTCTTCTTGTGTGCAGTACCTTGTAACTTCTGCAGAGTTTGTTTTATTTTGTTGATTGATGGAATAAATATTTTCTTTTTTTCGTTCTTGCTAACAGTTAACCTGAGGGGGTATATGTGGGTTTACTTTTTATTTTGTTTTCTGCCATACGTTTTTGGTTTTTTATTTATTCTTTAATCTAGATATGCGTGGGTGTGCGATGGAAGCCCCCCGATGCCCTTGAGGTCGGGCTCACCCTACATTGGTGGGGTGTATCTCGGCCGGGGCCCGGAGCTTTTAATGTCTTCTCTCTTGAATGTATTTTTTTTGTCATCTATTTATTTTCTGTGTTTTTTTATCTTCTTGTTCTACGTGTTCAAAGGTGTGGGCTGAAAAACATCTGGTGTCCCCGTGGCTGGGCTCACCCTATATTGGTGGGATGTATCTTCGCCGGGGAGATGTTATTAGATGAGCCCAGACCTTTTGATAATTTATGTTTTTTTTAAGTATATTCTTTTTAATGTGTTCTTGAAATGTGTCTAAATGTATTATGTACATACTATGTTGCTATCAATAAACCTGTATTTATTATTATTATTATATTAGTACAAGTTTAGACATGCTCTTTGCCAACCCATTTGGATGAACCTGCAAATGTATTATTCTGTTTGGACCCGGATTCTGTAGTTGGTCTCCAAATTCATATGTAAGTAAACAGGTTAAATTAGTTACAAAATATTTGCTACATAGATTTGCCAGTAACATAACCGAGTCTAACACGTTTAAAAAAAAAGGATACAAAATGTTTGCGACACCTGAAAAAGTCAGACCTTTCTTGCAACATTCCACATATTGTTTTTTTTTTTTGCGATGTGGAAATGGCCAATTTATATAAGATTTTTGCAATAGATTCTCTGTGTTAAAATGTTTATTGTTTTAAATAATTCATTCGACACAATTCTCAACTTATAATTACACTCATAAGTAGTATTTAACGCCATTATTTTCATATCTTATTCATATTTTATTTATTCAACGCTTTAATTTGGAAGGTACAAATTTGAAAGTTTATTGTCCAGCTAACTGAAGGATTGTTTATGAGAATTTCGTATTCAGTATTTATTAAAAAAAAAAAAACTATAGATAAGAGCCACATACATACATACTCGAACATATCAACTAGGTAGGCAGAGAAAACAGATCTTGTAATTTTTCTTCCATTTCATGATATACGTACGAGTACATGTTCAGGGTGGCCCAAAAGTCCCTAGACCATTAAATATTTAAATAATTTTCTACTTTAATTTTTTTTATTTTTTTATATTTCATATTATTAAAGCGGAAACCTTGAAAATTAAATGTAAAGAAATTCACGACTAAACAATGTGTTCATATAATCGAATTTTATCTAGAAAATCAACGATCAATTGTGCTGACGCAAAGAGCTTACACTCGTCATTTTGGGGTCAGAAAACCAGCATATAAACAAACGATACTTAACTTAGTCCGGCGGTTTCAAATTTAAGGGTCTGTGAGTGATTTACCACGTGCTGGGAGGCCACGTTCAGGGAGGTCACAGGACAATATTCAGCGTGTACGCCGAAGCATTGAAGAAGAGCCTTCAATGTCAACTCGAAGGCGGTCCCAGCAGCTGAACATGTCTCGAACTTCGCTCCAGAGGATTCAAGGGATGCTGAATGTCTATCCGTATGAGGTACAGCTAGTTCAGGAACTGAAACCAGCAGATTATCGGATACGATTAGCGTATGCTATCCAGATCCAAGGATTGGCCAGGCAAGAAGCTGATTTCATTCACAACGTTATCGGTGACGAGACCCACTTCCACCCAAATGGATTTGTTTATAAACAAAATATGCGATCTTGGGGGACAAAAAATCCAAGAATAGTCCACCAATGTAGTCTGCACTCCGTAAAATTAACGGTTTGGTGTGGTGTAAATGCGGAAAGAGTTCTTGGACCTTATTTCTTTGAAGATGAGGCAGAAACCCCACTAACCGTCAATGGCGAAAGGTATCGAGAAATGCTAAAGAATTTCGTGCGTCCTGCAGTCGAGGACACACCAGAGGTATCGTGGCAGCAAGATGGTGCTACTGCTCATACAGCTCGCCCGACAATTGATCTCTTAAGACAATATTTGGAAGAAGGATAATTTCGCGAAACTTTGAAATCAAGTGGCCGTCACGCTCACCTGACTTTACTACTCCAGACTTCTTTCTATGGAGTTATTTGAAAGATAGAGTATACCGTAATAATCCTGAATCATTCAGCAATTGAAGGCCAGCATCCGTGAAGAAATCGAAGAAATAAGCCAAGAGACATTACGACAGGTAATGGCTCACGCCTTAGAAAGAGCGCGTCAGTGTGAAGAGCAAAATGGTAGTTATTTAAATAACATAATTTTCAAAACTTAATGAAATTTATTTTCACAAAGTGTGTTTTCTGTTTATAAAAGAATAAATGTAAAGTATTAAGAAATATAAAAGTTATTTTATTTTAAAATAGTCTAGTGACTTTTGGGCTACCCTGTACTAACTATGTTGCTAGCAGCAAACATATATTTATTTAAAATTGTGGGTGTTTAAATGAAATAGTGTCTTTGTTGAGTTATCAAATCGCACAAGAAATTGAAGCTTGAACTAGTTGTTTATGTGTGAATTATTTGGATGTAAGTCAGCTGTTTCAGAATATGCAATGAACTTAGTTATACGGCTGATTTAGGTTATTTATGTTATATATACATACATATCGTCACGCCGTATCCCTAGCGGGGTAGGCAGAGAAAAAAGATCTCCGTACTTTTCTATCCAATCACACAACTCTCACTTCCTCTTCTTTCATACATCTCACAATGCCCCATTGGTCATACTTCTCTTATTAACTTTTTTCAAAATCTGCCACACTCGATCCAGCAACGTTTTACTTAGGTTTACCTCTTTCAAGCACACCTTACACTTCTCACTTATATACTTAGTCAATCGTTCATTATTCATTCTCTCTTCATGTTCAAACTTCATCTAATATCCATTTTATCCTAGCATTCAATTTTAATGCCTTCATTCCCCCTTTTTTCTAACATTGACACTTCAATTGTTGTATACTCAAGAAAATGTAGCATGGTCCCTGGGACGTTTGAAATGTCATGTCTTAAAGGGACGCGGTAAAATTTTTTTTTTACGAATCGAATCGTTTTTTTATAAATCAAAAAATTGTTTTTCTCTAAACTGACGTTTTAATTACTAATTTTCATTATACTGACTTTCTAATGTATTGTATGATTTGTATCTATCTTTAAATAGGCCAAGATCCACTATGAATTAATACTAATTATGAACATTTAATTTTAGATAACAAAAATCGAAAATCCAATTATCGTATACCCCATCCCTAGCCAATGCAGACTAACGTAGTGACTTTTGACGAACGTCACCAACTATTATTTGATTTTAACAAACTGCCACATGTTTGCTAATTTGTAACAAGATGTATTAATTTCTCATTATTGTAAGTTTTATGTAATGTATTTACCTAAATAACTTGCTATTTATTAGAATGGAGGCTTATATTAATGTTGATAAAATAATTAAAATTACTGAACGTCGTTACAAGGTTGTATTGGGGCAAATTTGTGAACTGTCACAGGGACCACGCTACATTCTCTCTAGTGTAGTGTACGCATTTTCAAATCATTTATCTTAATTTAATATTTTTTTCTGCCAAGTCTCTTCCCTTCCATATGTTAAAGTGAGCACTTTATAATGAAAACAAAATGATAAATTAAAGAATTGGAGAACTAAAAGGAGACATAAATAATTTATTTAAATATAATTACATAAGTTCCTTATATGGTATATAGGAGGGTAATCGGGAAGAATGATAATGCTAGAATCAGAAAACACGCTTCATCACTGAGGGGAAACAAAATGTTTGTTGGTTCGACGTTTGAAACAATCAAACGACGGATTGAGTCTTTTGATAGTTTAGAGTTGGTTCGCAGATCGAGCAGTCGCTGCCTCCAGATTACTCTTAAGATCCTTTGAAAATACGAAGGCTGGAGGCACAAAATAATGACGCTAAAACTGCGGCCATCATGTTCTCCTGCAAAGTCAAGAAAAGAGTTATATCGATTCCTTTATTTATCAGCGGTTGTCTGATCGAGTGGCAGGAGGTGGTCAAATAACTCGAGTGGCAGGACGTGGTCTCCCCTACCCGTGCTGTGCGGTGCGGTGTTACTTCAGCTAAGAGGCATTGGAAAGCAGTCTCGTCTCGCCTTGTCCCATCTCCTCAACCCGTGTTGTGCAGTGCAGTGTTACTTCAGCTGAGATACATTGAAAAGCAGTCTGGTCTCGCCTTGTCTTATCTCCCCTGCCCGTATTATGCAGTGCAGTGTTACTTCAGCGGAGAGCCATTGGAAAGCAGTCTGGTCTCGCCTTGTCCTACCTCCCCTGCCCGTATTATGCAGTGCAGTGTTACTTCAGCGGAGAGGCATTGGAAAACAGCCTATTCTCGCCTTGTCCCATCTCTCCTGCCCGTGTCATGCAGTGCAGTGTTACTTCAGCTGAGAGACATTGGAAATCAGTCTGGTCTCGCCTTGTCCTATCTCCCTTGCCCGTATTATGCAGTGCAGTGTTACTTCAGCTGAGAGACATTGGAAAGCAGTCTTGTCTCGCCTTGTCCTATCTCCCCTGCCCGTATTATGCAGTGCAGTGTTACTTCAGCTAAGAGACATTGGAAAGCAGTCTGGTCTCGCCTTGTCTCGTGTCTTCTCTATGTAGTGTCGCAGTGCAGCGCGTCTCGCGGTGTGCCACTGACATACTTCGTATTGAGAATCCTACCGGCTTGGCTTCTCAATTCATACTTTTAACAATATTTTATTTTATTTACAGGACATTTTTAAATGAATTATGTTATTTTTAATTTCGAATATCCAATCAGTTTTAAAAATTATAATCAGAAGGATTATTACTTTCCTTGAAAGTTGTTATTCGTCATTACAAATTATAGACATACACCTTGTCAATTCATTAAAAATATATAATATTTAAGTACAATATTATTAATATTACTTTTATAGCCAATTTAAATATATTATTCTTTTATGTCAAATTAAGTCTTAGACTAAGAAATAAATAAATTCATTTAAAAATTCTGCGACAAGGAACAATGCTTTTTTTATAATTTTATATTAACAGAAAACCGCGAGAGAAGTTTAAAGAATCAATATAATTAATAACTATCTCTGTTTTACGTTGGTTACCAAGCAATATTATATTTGAAAAAAAATCTCAACATATTTTTTTTTCAATATTATTTGACAGCTGCCACTCATTGACATGGTTTCGATAGTCAACCCTGATTTGAGGAAAAATTCTTTAAAAAAATTCCACGTAATTAACAAAGAATCGTTGACTTCAAAGAACTTTTAAAATATAAAAATAATCTTTCAAAATATACAAGGGGTCTTTATCATACTCAGCCAACAAATGCTGGAATGGGACACTATTGCTCTTGAAAGAGTGGATGAGTAATCACAAATCTTAATTGCTTATCTCTCTTTTCACTGGCAGTGAATCTGAGATTGCATGTGTTAATTTTTTAAACTATTTTTATATAACTGCTTATTTAGTAATTTTTTTTGTATTGTAGTTTATGTGTTCAAGGGTGTGGGCTGAAAAACACTTGACATTCTTGCGGCCAGGCTTTCATTCCTAATGATAGGGTGGCACCTTGATTAGAAGAATGTAACGATGTGAGCTCAGACATTTTGATTAGAAGAATGTAACGATGTGAGCTCAGACATTTTGATTAGAAGAATGTAACGATGTGAGCTCAGACATTTTGATAGTTTCTCTTTTAAATATATTTTCTTTGGCATTGTTTTTAATTTGGTCATTTTTGGACATACACGTACATCCTATGTTGCTTTTATTATATTTATTATTTACAAAAATTAAGAGAGAGTAATTTCAGAGACACGAATCTAAAATCCGTGTCATTGAACATGCAAGTGCGTTTTTTTTATTGATTGTTATGCGTGTGAGACGCACAGTGATTCGGTTTCAAGAAAATGTGTTTATTTATATTTTTATTTTGATGCAACATAATGAACTCTAAATAAACATCACAGAGTAACAATGAAGCCGCCTCGCTTTGAAATTCATCCCTTAAAAGGTTCTCCAAATAAATATAAACTTTTAGTCGTTATCGTTGACGAAGATAATAAATATAAGTTGATCGTATGTCACACCCCTTCTTTCAGCCATATTTATTTGATTGCCTGGAAACAGATTCCGTGTTTTTATTTTATTTATTTCATCAACGGTATATGGTATCTTACAACATTTTATCAACGGATCATGGTACCTTACAGCATTTTATCAACGGTACATGGTATCTTACAACATTTTATCAACGGTACATGGTACCTTACAACATTTTATCAACGGTACCTCACAAAATTGTTTAAAAAATTTAGTTTATAATTTATTACGAAGAAAAATAATTCAAAAACTTTAAAGCAATTTTATGAAACAAAATATAAAGGCATGTCCACATAATGTAAACAATGAAAATAATATATAAGTAAGTAAGTACACAAATTAAAATTATTTCGTAAATATAAAAGTTATACAAAAAATCCGGTAAAAAAATATGCCCATTAGCTCACTACCAACTCTATGTAAAGTTTTCACTAAGATTCTCTCCAATCGACTCAAAATAACTTTTGTTGAAAATCTTATAGCAATCTTTCATCCCTCTAAATATCTCGATGCCATCTGTAAACAATAAGTATTCCAACCCTTCATATCACGCAGATATGCCATTAATGAGTAATGTGAATACCATTGGTCCCAAATGTGACCCCTACGGCACGCCACTCGTCAGACAGAATTCTATAATAAATTGATGCTATTTTATTCCTACCGCTAAGGAAAAAACTGCGAAAAATATGATGTTGTAAGCAATTGTACGTGTCATATATGGTTTGAATTCCGTAACGGTGACAAAGCACTCGACAATAGTGTCTACTCCGGAAGGCTGATTACCACAGATGACTTTTATAAGTTTTTCTTATATTTTCTACGACACTAGAGTTTGCTGTGATACTGAAAATATCATGAACTACCACCCACGAACATTCGGTACAATGTAATTTATTTTTATCAAACACTGTTTATTCCACTTTTTTGTGACGGTATAACCCTACCGGTTTCAAGGCTTTCACCTCATCTTCAGGGGAGCGCAAACAAGACTAAATGCTGTTTGAACTGGTACCGATATACACGCTTCAACAGTTGGAAGTTGGGGGGGGGGGGGTGAGGGAGGCACGGGACAATTTCTTTGTGCTGACTGTGATAATTTCTATATAGGAAAGACAGGAAGATCTTTTGAAAAGAGATTTCGTGAACACAAATCCGCCTTAACAAATCCTCTAATTTATTCTGAAATGGCTAATCATTGTCACCGTGAGAATCATACTTTTTCTATCGATGATGCCAAATTCTTACATATCAGTGGTAACGGAAATAAATTGGAGAGATTAGAGGCCCTAGAAATTTCTAAGTCAGTACACCGATCGGAACATCTGTTGAACAGTTATTTCCCAAAAAATTCTTCGCTCTTGGCCGAAATTGTCCCGTGCCTCCCTCACCCCCCAACATCCAACCGTTGAAGCGTGTATATCGGTACCAGTTCGAACATCATTTAGTCTTGTTTGCGCTCCCCTGAAGATGAGGTGAAAGCCTTGAAACCGGTAGGGTTATACCGTCACAAAAAAGTGGAATAAACAGTGTTTGATAAAAATAAATTACAATGTCTTTAAACCTCCCCAACGTTAATGCCTTAACTATAAACAACATTCGGTACAATTTCGCATTAGAATGACTCTTTTAAGAGTTATTAATTAGCAGTGTTTTAGATACTTTATAGATGATCAGCCCATCGTGCGTATTGACATTACGAAAGATCTTGGCGTAATTTTCAACACTGAACTCATAATTGGCTCTGATTGTTGAGCGAGTTACCTAAACAGTAATTTCTGGACACCATTAACATATAATAGCATAGGGTATGAATTTCACGCATGACTATATCCTACATTTTAAGTAGGTATGCAGGAACATTACTCTTTAAGTATTAGAAAATATACATACACTTTTATTTACAAATAATAATTCTTATACTAGAGAAAATGTAGCATGTGCTTAGTAAAAATGTGGCAGTTTGTTAAAATCAAATAATATTTGGTGAAGTTTGTCAAAAGTCACTACGTTAGTTTCCATTGGCTAGGGATGGGGTATACGATAATTGGATTTTCGATTTATTTATACCTAAAATTAAATGTTCTTAATTAGTATTAATTCATAGTGGATTTTGGCCTATTCAAAGATTATAAAAAAACATTAGAAAGTCAGTATAATGAAAATTAATAATTAAAACGTCAGTTTAGAGAAAAACAATTTTTCGATTTATAAAAAACTATTCGATTAAAAAAAAAAACGATTTTACCCCATCTCTATGAGATATGACATTTCAAACGTCACAGGGACCACCCTAATTTTTTTTTGAGTATAATAGGAAAAAGTAACGAACCCATCGTCGATTTATAAACTTTTGTTTTATGTACCTGAAAATTATTGGCGCCATCGTAAATTGAGATTGTTTTCGGTGTCGTATTCATGAACTGAGCTATTATATCACCACTCGCACCCGGAATGGCTTTGTTGAATTAATATTTCAACATTGTTATCTTTCATATCTCGGTGGATACATTGATGATTGAGCGTCTCAATACACTTTTAAGGTATAACTGAGTTGGTTCACATGGAAGTATGATTTACATTCTTGTTAGTATTTTTCGATTTTTATCCTGTACTATTATCCTTTTTTTATATAATTAAGTAAAACCTGTATCAAAGGGAAAATAAAGTATTCTATGTATTTATCTGTTTATTTAAAATATTCAAGAAAATACATTTGACGGGTATTTTGTTTAAAACTAATTTTGACCAATAAACTAACCTTTATTGTATAATTATTAAAAATATCCATGAACGTATTTTACTCCATTCCGGTCCACGAAAAAAAATGTTCCATCAGGCCCACAAAAGATTAACAGAATTACAGGGTAAAACAATACATCCAGGTTGTTTTAAATAAAATTATATTTATGTTCACAAGGTTGTTTTTTTATAAAAATATATTTATGTTCACAAGAAAAAAATGTCGAATGACATTCGACATAGGACTCACTGGAATAAAGTCGATGTCGAATGACATTCGACATAGGACTGGAAAGGGTTAAACATAGTAAATTAAAATTATATTTGTTTAAAAGTAATAAAACTTAAAATAAAATATAAATTTCTGTAAGGGAATTAAAGACGAGGAATATTTTGTGATAAATAAAATATAAATTTCTGTAAGGGAATTAAAGACGAGGAATATTTTGTGATAAATAAAATATAAATTTCTGTAAGGGAATTAAAGACGAGGAATATTTTGTGATAAATAAAATATAAATTTCTGTAAGGGAATTAAAGACGAGGAATATTTTGTGATAAATAAAATATAAATTTCTGTAAGGGAATTAAAGACGAGGAATATTTTGTGATAAATAATGCATAATTGTTTTTTTTTGAATATGGATAAAGATGAAGCACGTCTTATTGAACCAGGGAGATTGTTTCAAAGTCGAGGCGAGTGAACCGCTAAATCTGATATTTGGTGCGCTGGCATAAAAATGATTCTGCCGTCACCAGATCGCAGGGACAGCCGATGGTCAGAAAAAAAATATATTTGTGACATATTAGAGATATGGCTTTGATGTATGGGAGTGAAACGTGGACTTGAAAAAAAGCAGGAAGGAGTCGAATAAATACTGTGGCAATGCGTGCACTGAGAAGAATACATGGAATGACAATGTATGACTAAATTCGGAATAAAGGGATTAGGGATGCAAGTGAATTTAATGGTGATGTGTTGAGTAAGGTAAAGAAGATCACTCTGAAGTAGTTAGGGTGCAAATACTTAAAATAATAATAATCAGCAGAAATGTTAGTGAGAAGCGTAGTAGAGGAAGATCAAGGAAAACATAATTGGTTCAAGTGAACGATATTTTAAAAGAAGAAAATGTTAAAGGTCAAAGAAATCTTATGAGTTGTATGGATGTAAAATATGCTAAGGATTTTTCCGAGAGAGGTGAGTCTGGCACTCTGTTATCTCTGCCAGGAATTCAGTTATATAATTATATCTCTGCATTTCCCATGCCTCCAAATGTAACCTTCCCGACACAAGTCATATATCAGTCTGCATTCCCCATGCCTCCAAATGTAACCTTCCCGACAAAAGTCATATATCAGTCTGCATTTCCCATCCTTCCAAATGTAACCTTCCCGACAAAAGTCATATATCAGTCTGCATTTCCCACCCTTCCAAATGTAACCTTCCCGACAAAAGTCTTCGTGAATGGTGGCTATGTTAAAAGCCTCTAGTCCGCTTAAAAGAATGGTTGCCATAATGATGATCACCAATGATACAAATCTTACGATGTTCATTTCAGAGAGTTTTCCTTGATATTCTGATGACTCTGATCTTGGGAAATACTTCTTTCTTGACTTGAATTCTTGGTCAAAAATTTACTGACCACTTTGTTATTTTTATCCAGTCTATTTTAAAATACTTTCCCTTTACCGCGACTTTTTTAGTGATCTTGCTTTGACTTTTTATGTTACTGGTCAAAAAATGTTTTGTGCCTTTGATATAAAGATTTTGTCCTTAAAATTACAAAAAATGTGTTTTCCTTTTTCAATATAAGTCGTATGACTTTTATGGTGATGTTTTCTACGAAATAAGATTTTTTTTAATCTGTCTAGTAGAACACTTATTATCTCTGATCCTAATTCCTCAAGGATTGATTTCAATTTCGAAAAGAAAAAAATCCGTAAGTTTTCAACTTTTCAACAAAGAATTAATTGTTTTTATTGATTTATATTTGCAATTCACGTTTTTTCACTTAACAAATATATTGTGTTTATTGAAAATAAATTCCAAACGATTTTCAATAACTTTAATCGTTAAACAGTCTTTTTTTTACTTCACTTAGAGAAAAACTTTATATGGAATAATGTGAATATACTCGTATTTTCCCTTTTATACTATTTTATTTAATATGTCAAGGTGTTTCTCAAAGTGTGTTCCGTAATTTTTAAGAATATTGTTTACCTATATGATGTAGTGAATCGTTAGGTCTTATTTTTGTATTACTGCTCATTTATTGTCATTTTTATATTATACTATAATTTTTGTGTTCAGTCGTGTGAGTTGAGAATTGCCTTGTGTTCTTGCAGCCGAACTCGTCCTCCTAATGGTGGGGTTATGTCTCAGCTAGAAGGGTGCTGAGGGATGAGCTCGGCTCTGTTGAGGCTTCTTTCTTAAATATGTTCTCTTTCCCATTGCCTTAGAATGTGTGTGTGTGATTGCGGGGCATATATATAACATTATATTTTGCATGCTTTTTTATCGACGAACCTATTATTGTTTTTACTGAATTAACTTCGAGATAGGTTAGCAATAGCTTTGAGATAGGTTAGCAATAACTTTGAGATAGGTTAGCAATAACTTTGAGATAGGTTAACAATAACTTTGAGATAGGTTAACAATAACTTTATATTGATCAGTGTTGTTAAAATTTTGTAAATAAAACCTTTATTAAAAAAAATAAGGCAAACTTTTTTCTGTCTTATATGTCATGGAAATAATTTAGTTTGTGGCTACCGCTTGCGGCGGGTAGACGTCTGTTTTAATATTTAACTTATCGTCTAATATAAAGCTTTTGTGCGATCTAATATTAAGCTTTTATGTGGTCTAATATTTAGCTTTATGTGTTTAAATATTCAGTTATTATGTGGTATAATATTTAGCTTTTATGTAGTCTAATATTTAGCTTTTATGTAGTCTAATATTTAGCTTTCATGGGGTCTAATATTAAGTATTACTAGGTGCGTCCAGAAAGTTAAGAACGATTGCGCACCACGCACTGAGCCGATCCCCCACCACCGCGATCGTATGCGCGCCAGTTAGCTCCTTTCATCGCTTCAGTGCGAGCCGAGTTTTGTTTCTGAACTGTCTTGCGTCTTTGTTCTGTAACCTTTTATAATGGCTGCGCCCATCGAATATCCCGCCAAATGTGAAGTGCGTAGTGTCATTCGTTTTCTGAATGCACAAAATGTTCGGCCTATCGAAATTTATAAGCAACTTTAAGCACAGTACATGAATATTTCACGTATGTGGTCTAATGTTTAGCTTTTATGTGGTCTAACATTTAACTTTTATGTGGTCTAATGTTTTGATTTAATGTGGTCCAATATTTAACTCTTGTGATCTGACAGCTCTTTTTAGAACTGTTTTCAACTAATGCTATATTTAACTAAAAGTATAATGAAATACACCACTATTATTTATTTAATTCTTTCGAGTAGTTACAAAAAGGACACGTACTATACATTGTTTAGAATATGTTAGATTTCTGAATGTGACACAAGTCGGCGGTCTTATGAATGATTCAAAATTAGCTTTTTATGTCATCGGCTTCCCTACCAGACTTTAGGAATTACGCATGTGCATTACGCATAAATGTGATTTAGAAGATTAAGAAATTTTTTATTTGTATATAATAACAATGGTGCGCATATACGTGGGTCGTCCAGAAATTAAAGAACGTTTTGTCATAACTAAATAAAAAAACGAAAGATATCAACACAAAACTTTATTTACAAAGTCACAGTACCTTACTCTATTTTTCAATGTAGTCACCATAGCTGTCAAGGCACTTATTGTAACGTGGAACCAATTTTTTAATTCCTATGTTATACTCTTCTACCGCCAAAGATTTGAGCCAGGATGTCATTTCTTGTTTGAGGTCTTCATCGTTTGCGAACTGTTTTCCAACCAAAAATTCCTTTAGTTTCGGGAATAAGTGAAAATCACTCGGTGCCAAGTCAGGGTTGTAAGGAGGATGTCCAAAAATTTCCCACTTAAGACGTTGAAGTTCTCGCTATGTTCGTGTTGAAGCATGTGGCCGCACATTGTCATGAATCAAAACCACCTTTCCCGACAACATTCCACGTCTCTTGTTTTGGATGGAGCGTCTAAGTCGCTGAAGAGTTTCACAATAGGCCTCTGAGTTTATTGTGTGTCCTCTTGGCATAAACTCCACGTGGATCAAACCCTTTCGGTCCCAAAAAAACTGTTGCCATCACTTTTCTGGTGTTGGGATTCGGTTTTTCTTTTCTGAGCACACATTTTTTTGTAGCCAAGATACTCTGTCACTATTTCATGAGGGATAGATGGTGAAATTTGTGGTAAAGATTCGTGTACTATGCTTAAAGTGAAACGCCGGTTTTCCTGAATTAGGTTTTCAACTTTTGCTTTCAACTCATCCGTAACGAGTGATGACCTCCTTCTCCGATCTTCGTCGTGCACACTGGTTCTTCCTTGATTAAACAGTATGCATCATTTCCCTACTGAAGCCTCGTTCATTGCACTATCACTATAAACATTCTTTATTTGCCTGTACATTTCGATAGACCGAACATTTTGTGCATTCAAAAAACGAATGACATGTTACTAGGCACTTCACATTTGGCGGGATTTTCGATGGGCGCAGCCATTTTGAGAGGTTACAGAACAAAGACGCACGACCGTTCAGCAACAAAACTCGGCTCGCACTGAATTGGGGAAAGGAGCTAGCTGGCCCGCATACGATCGCGGTAGTGATGGATTGACGCAGGGCGTGGTGCGCAATCGTTCTTTACTTTCTGGACGCGCCTAGTATTGGAAAAGGCGTACAGCTCCAGAATACTCCAGAGATTAACGGATTAATTCGAACTAGGGACCTCTAATATTTAGATAGCCGCTTTGCCAACTAAGTTTATGTGCCTACGCGACATACCTTCCAATCTGTTCGATAACAATATTTAATTGCTCACCACTCAATAGTCCAGTTGTGTTTCTCCCTTGGTCAGTCCACCGCATTGGGCTTCTTCGTCTTGTGCGTCGTCCTTCCACACCTCCAGTAACAACCAATCTCTCCAAAATGTCTCCTTAAAATTATATTTAAATGATAATATATTTTAACAGATTGGATATCACCCGCAATGCGCTTATCTCGAACATAA
Organism: Odontocerum albicorne; assembly: GCA_949825065.1. Lineage (NCBI taxonomy): Eukaryota > Metazoa > Arthropoda > Insecta > Trichoptera > Odontoceridae > Odontocerum > Odontocerum albicorne. Next base: position 4,999,771 of record OX463859.1, on the reverse strand, counting down.
TTATATGGGTTAAAAAGATCAAGATCACGTTGGCAAGTTAGCTTAGTTATTAAAGCGGCTATTTAGAAAGCAGAGGTCGTTGGTTCGAATCCAGTACATGTCGTTTCTTTTCATTCATTCATGTGTAATAATAAATAAATAAATAAATTCTGTTTAATATTCTTTCCTTTTCTATATAATAAATATTAATCAAGTTTTCCACGTTTTATAAACTTTACACTATAGACCCCAATAACTTAGATGGTCTATTGTTGGAAGGGATGAGTCTTAGAACATTTTTGTTTATTTTGTTTTTTAACCTGGCGAGTTGATTGACATGTAGCAATCTCTTACAACCAACCAGAAATATGTTTTAATGGACCCTAAGTGAGAACCTGATTTGAATCCATTTTTTTTAAATCTTGGTTCCAGCGGGGATCGAATCCGCAACCTCCGGATTGGCGGCAGACAAGCGTCTTAGATAGAAGAAAATTGACGACCAAATGTGAGGAGGATACGTGTAAGAAGACCGCCAAGGAAAGTATGGTTGGATCAAGTGAATGATATTTTTAAAAAATAAACGTGGAAAGTCAGAAAAATCGCTAAAGTTGCATGAGAAAGTGTATGGATGGGGCTAGGGATATGTTTCGAGATAGGAAAGTCTAGCGCTTTATCTACTCTGCCTACCCCGGCAGGGATATGTCATGAAGGTATGTTTGAATGTGTATTATGTTTAAAATTTAAAACTTATAAAATTGACATATATCTATTATATAATTCATTGTTTGTTCACGTCTAATAAATATATACAAATTCAGGGATATTCCCTAATCTTATAACCGCAGCCACCACCTTCATGCCCTTCAATAATAGTGGCTTTGATTCCAAGCTGGAACCGAAACAGCGCTATATAATTTGACTTTTTATTATTCTTATAATTTGGTAAACCTCGTAATGTTGATATACCTTGTAATGTTAAAGGAATTGGGCTAGAGATGTTCACGACTATGAAACTGGTGGTAGAGAAACTCTTTATCATCTTTGGTTTAAAAATATTTATCGCATCCGTCAAAACCTATCAATTGAACCTGGATGTATTGTAGAATAACCGTCGCGCTCATTATTCCAATAGTCGAATATGCTTATTGCATCTATGGACCGTGCCTTTTAACCCTTCCCTTACGGTGATAAAAATAATACGCGTGCTCCGGTGTTGGGTAGTGAGTACGCGATTTTAAATCGGAAAAGTAAGAATATTCATAGATAATCCCCTTAATTAATTATAATTGAAGTTAAACATTATAATAATTGAGATTTATTTGCTGAAAACATTAAAAAACCATCTGGCAACGCTCACGGAACGGGCGTACGTCTAACCTATTTGCAAGCTTAGAAGCTACTAGTGGCGCGGAACGTCAGTCGCATACCCCGGCGCTTACGCTTATGCTTGCGACGTTGAGACAATTCAGTTCTTCGCAATTCAATCTAGTATGCAAGAGTGAGATGCGAATATAGTGTCGCGCTTCCCGCATACTATTCACCTATCGTCAAGACGAGGCACTCGCAGCGTTTAAATGCGAATTTGTTTTCGACCTTTACAAAACACCTCGATGTAGTCGATAAATTCTGATTATTATTAATATTATTTTTTAAATCAATGCGTAAATATATTATGGAGGAATACCTATAATCTTAACCTTGTATTTATTATATTTATAGAGATATTGATGGTTATTAGAAGCAACGTGTAGATGATACCCTACACAGGGAAGGAAAGGTTAAAGAAAACCGAAAAAAAGTTGCAAAGATTACAAAATGCTTGTTGAAGGTATAATTTCAACTTTCCTTCCGAATGACGTATCTCCCCTTTTTTGAGAGCTTTTACAATTATTGACATAAAACAGAGACGGTTTCTTCACTTAAGCATACTCATGCATAAAATTAACAGAACAAAATTGCCACCTTATCTCTTCTAAAAACTGAATTGGGCTAGAGATTGTCACGGCTATGAAACTAGAAGCAGAGAAATTCTCTTAATCATCTCGAACCATAATCTAACACTATTCAAAGGATCCTTCTCATACTCAGCCAGTAAATGCTGAAATGAGTTGCCCCTGCCCTTGAAAGAGCGGGTGATAGTTGTACCTTCAGAAATGCCATGAAATATTACCTTCTAAATAGCGATTTTTTTCTTCTAAATAGCGTTGTGTGCGTGTGCGCTCTTTTCTCAGTAAATTTCGTATTACTACTTATTTATTTTCGTATTGTGATTTATACGTACAAACATAATTTTCTATTTGAGAATTCATTTTGATAAAATTTGGACTTCAATCAACTTTTTTCTTTTTTCGCTAACAGTTAATCTGACGTGTTATTTGTTGGTTTATTTTTTGTTTTTTTTTTCCTGTCATTTATAAATTTTCTGTTTTTTTTAAGCTACATGTATGGTATATACAAGGGTGTGAGCTGAAAAACATCTGATGTCCCCGCGGCTGTGTTCGCTATATATTGGAGGGGTGTATCTAGACCGGGGGATGTTACGAGATGAGTCCAGGTATTTTGATAGCTTCTCTCTTAAATATATTTGATGCTATTTATCTTGAGATATATGTGCGATTTCGAAATGTATTTTAATACGTATATACGATGGTGGTGTCAATAAACTTTCATTTATTTAATGTTCCTGTCTCTTCTTACAATCTTCGTCTTACCCATGATACACTGTGGAATTTACTTTTGTATAATCTATGTATGTTTTATTATATACTAATTATCCACTGTCTTTCCAGACCGACATTGACCAACAATCACTTCTAAGCACTGTCTTTCAATTTCATATTCACAGAACTTTTTAACTTTGCTTCTTGACTCCTTCTTGTCTTCTATCTGCTTTCTCTATAAATGATTTTAATGGATTTTTAAAAAATGTGTCTGCAAAATCTTCCACGAGCTCTTCTGGTATTCGGCGGACACGCAACACCACGAATACCAATGAAATAATCAGAATGTCTATGATCGTCAACATTTTGATCAAATATTGATTTATCCCACTGTCCAGTTTCTTCTCCACTCTGTTCCGATTTATCCCATTGTCCAGTTTCTTCTCCACTCTGTTTCGATTTATCGACTCTTTCGATTAATTCTACTTCATCTTTCAAATTTCGTTTGGAGTTCCTTTTCTGTTTCTTTTTCAAATCGATAATATTTGTGGTCATTTCTACTCTTGGTTTAGAGCTGTTTATATTTCCAACTTTATCTGCTGCTCGTTTCAAACTTTTTTCTCTTTCGGCATCTTTTACTTTCTTAACAGAATTTATATGTTTTGCTCCACGTCTCACTTGCTTTTTCCAACTATCGTTTCTTTCTATCTCTTCTACTCTTTGCGTTGAACAGTTTACGCTTGCACATTGTTTTATCTTCTCTTCATAGCCTTCATTGTAAGTATTTTTCACATTAATAGGATTTTTTGGTCTTTGTGTTAATAAGGATTTAGAATGTTTTTTTCCATAACAATGTTTTTTTGTGACACAAATACAAATTATAATAATTAAAGTGAAAACATTTATTTTCAACACCTTCATTTTGACAGTTCAACATTTATAATGATTCTGTTTTTACTCGTTTTGTTATCTCAAATTAACTATTATTAAATACTCGTATCGTGTTATCATATTTCGTTGATACGATTTTCTGTAGTATTTTTTACTTGACTTATCGAATTCCACAAAAATAAGCATATTTATAGAATTAAATAGCATACTGAAAATATGGACATGGGAAAGAAAATAATAATTTACTTGGAGATATTTCAGCTGAGGGATGGTTTAATATATTGACGGCAGTCCTCAGTTTCTCGGTAAATTCAACACTGACTTAATTCCTCCAATATTACTTGATGGCTATATCATACCATTACATAAAACTGTTAAAAACCTAGGAGTGCTAACATATATTATAATACTCTGTCATGGTGAGATCAAATAAATTAAGTAAGCCTAAGGATCTTCTTCAGCCTTCATTCCCTTCAAGTGCTGCAAAGATTCCTGCCAACTAAATCTAAAATTTTACTCGTACAATCTCTGCTCTTTCCGATTCTGGACTACGCGAACGTCTGTTATTTAACAGCTGGATAAATTACAGCGTCTTCAAAATGTTTGTCTAAGATTTATTTTCAACCTACGAAAGTACGACCATATAACTTCATACCAGAAGACATTGAACTGGTTGAATGTTAGAAATAGACGCTAAATTCACATACTGTCTCTATTGTATAATATCCCTAACTGTCCCGCCGCCCCCTCTTATCTCGCCGAAAATTTTCAGCGTCTTTCCAATATTGGATTAGCGCTACGCTCAAACATAGATTGTTTATAAGCCTTTCCCACAGCTTCATTTACTTTTGTCTGGTTGGTTGGAAGATATTGCCGCCTGGCAATATGCCCGCCAGATTGTATTTGCAATAAAAGTGTTAAATAAATAAATATAAAAGAAACAGAAGGACATATGTTTTATTATCATTCTTAAATATTAATTGTGTAGTGTATAATATATGGCGGTTTTATTTCGAAATGGGAATATCTTCTAGCCAAAGATATAATCGATTGACAAATTTTTGAGAGGGAGTTAGGAGAGGCGTTCGTTTTATTGATGTAGAGGGAAAATATGTAGCTCTAAAATAGTAACAATAACAATGAAAATGTAGCTCTAAAATAGTAACAATGACAATGAAAATGTAGCTCTAAAATAGTAACACTAACAATGAAAATGTAGCTCTAAAATAGTAACAATAACAATGAAAATGTAGCTCTAAAATAGTAACAATAACAATGAAAATGTAGCTCTAAAATAGTAACAATAACAATGAAAATGTAGCTCTAAAATAGTAACAATGACAATGAAAATGTAGCTCTAAAATAGTAACACTAACAATGAAAATGTAGCTCTAAAATAGTAACAATAACAATGAAAATATAGCTCTAAAATAGTAACAATAACAATGAAAATGTAGCTCTAAAATAGTAACAATAACAATGAAAATGTAGCTCTAAAATAGTAACAATAACAATGAAAATGTAGCTCTAAAATAGTAACACTAACAATGAAAATGTAGCTCTAAAATAGTAATAATAACAATGAAAATGTAGCTCTAAAATAGTAACAATAACAATGAAAATGTAGCTCTAAAATAGTAACAATAACAATGAAAATGTAGCTCTAAAATAGTAACAATAACAAGGAAAATGTAGCTCTAAAATAGTAACAATAACAAGGAAAATGTAGCTCTAAAATAGTAAAAATAACAAGGAAAATGTAGCTCTAAAATAGTAACAATAAAAATGAAAATGTAGCTCTAAAATAGTAACAATAACAATGAAAATGTAGCTCTAAAATAGTAACAATAACAATGAAAATGTAGCTCTAAAATAGTAACAATAATAATGAAAATGTAGCTCTAAAATAGTAACAATAATAATGAAAATGTAGCTCTAAAATAGTAACAATTACAATGAAAATGTAGCTCTAAAACATTAACAATAACAATGAAAAAAAAAAAAAACATATTATAAATTTAACGAATTGATGGTCAGGAGAAGGAAAGTGAGATTAAAAAATAAGATGATAGAAATTGAGGAAAAGCAAGGTATGTCAGTGAATGAAGATTTAATATTTTTCGTAAGCCCCCATGCCTTCCATCTGAGTTTTTCCCATTCGATGTAGTCGAACAGAAACGACTCTATGCTGTGAAGCAAGATCTTGTTGAGTTTGGGCAGAGTTCTCATCCAATAATATTGCAATTTATCGTCATTAAACTTTTGACTTTGGCCAGAATGTTTTCGATCACAGAGGTCCAATTTTTACAAGACGAATTCTCTGGTACCACTATTTGCAGGTTTTGTACTTCACAGCACCTTCACAAATAGCAGAGCAGAGCAAATCATTTTAGCAGCAGTTTTTTTTTAATTGGAATGCAAAAATATGCAATGTCTCAAATGCACTTTATCGACCTCCATGTGTAACTATCACATATCGGAAGATTTACAAAGGTTTCTTTGATAACTTACCCATAAGTTACTTTAGTAAGTATTCCACGATTTTCTTACCAAACATGTTTTTAAACATATGCAGATGCGAGGAACTACCAAATCTAATAACTAGCTACTCCCTTATTGTCCTTACACTCAACTTATATGTATTTATAAAATTCCTAGTCACAGAAAGCCAAGCTTTTTACACGAACTTTAATATCCGGAAACTTATTTATCGGGAAGGTAAAAAATGGAATACTTAGCAACAGTGATGTTCATAAACTTTTATGTGCTGGTTGTGATAATTTCTATATAGGAAAGACAAAAAGATCATTTGAAAAGAGATTTCGTGAACACAAATCCGCCTTAACAAATCCTCTAAATTATTCTGAAATGGATTATCATTGTCACCGTGAAAACCATACATTTTCTTATCGATGATGCCAAAATATTAAATATCAGTAGTAACAGAAATAAATTGGACAGATAATAGGCCCTAGAAATTTCCAAGTCAATACATCGGGGTGAACATCTGGTAAACACGCGTATTCTAAAAATCTTGCCGCTGCTCGCTGAGGTTGTCTCCTTCGTCCCTCCACCCACAGTTCCCAACCCCAATGTTAACCGTTAGAAGCGTGTATATCAGTACAAGTTCGAACATAATTCAGTATTTTTTGTGCTCCTCTGATGATGAGGTGAAAGCCTCGAAACCAGTAGGGTTTATTTATTTATTTATTAAACACTTTTATTGCAATCCAATCTGGCGGGCTTATTGACAGGTGGCAATCTCTTCCAACCAACCAGACAAAAGTAAATGAAGCAAGTTACGTGGTCGCATAAATCATTCAAATGACCATCCATCCCCACGAAATCCATAAACATAAACGCGAGAACATGCCTACGAATCCCACAAAGATGGACAATCACCCGAACATTATTTTTCATATAAAGTGAAATATCATCAATCAAAAGGAAAGGAAAGGATGGTGGAGAGGAAAGGAAAAGAAAAATCAGGAATGAAACACGTTATTTTACTGACTAGAAATTAAGAGTTTTTTCAGTCGCTTCTTAAAGCATGCCAAGGACGGAGCGAGTCTTATATTGGTTTGTAACTGATTCCAGAGTCTCACTGCATGGACAGTAAAGGACGACGTAAAGAAAGAAGAGCGATGAACTGGAAAGGCCAATAAACAATCTCTGTTTGAGCGTAGCGCTAATCCATGATTGGAAAGACGCTGAAAATTTTCGGCGAGATAAGAGGGTGTGGCGGGACAGTTAAGGATATTATACAATAGAGACAGTATGTGAATTTGGAGTCTATTTCTAACATTCAACCAGTTCAATGCCTTCTGGTATGAAGTTATATGATCGTACTTTCGTAGGTTGAAAATAAATCTTAGACACACATTTTGAAGACGCTGTAATTTGTCCAGCTGTTCCTCTGTAACATCCAAGTAACATACGTCCGCATATTCCAGAATCGGAAAGAGCAGAGACTGTACGAGTAAAATTTTGGTTTTAGTTGGTAGGAATCTTTGCAACACTTTAAGGGAATGAAGGCTGAAGAAGATCCTTCGGCTTACCTCATTTATTTGATCTCGCCATGAGAGAGTGTTATCTATTAGCACTCCTAGGTTTTTAACAGTTTTATGTAATGGTATGATAGAGCCATCAAGTAATATTGGAGGAAGTAAGTCAGTGTTGAATTTACCGAGAAACTGAGGGCTGCCAATGAGGATCGCTTGAGACTTCTTAGGATTTATGAGTAAGCCATGCTCCCCAGTCCACTCCGAGATCGATTGAAGGGTTATACCGTAACAAAAATTAGAATAAACAGTGTTTGATAAAACAAATAACAATGTATGTATAAATATTGTAATATTTTAAATCTGTTAATATAAGTGAGTTTGGGACCCGAGTAAGAGTGCCCTTAATGAGAGTTTGCTCTCTGCAGTTCTTATATTAGTATTTTTTTTTAAAACTCTGACAGACTTCTTATTAATTTTATTAGAAAACGATATAAAGAAAACAAAACTTGAAAATATTAATTTATTGTTTTTAGAAATACAAATTTAAATCATAAGTCTACATTTATCCCCCACCCTTTGCTGTCCAGGAGGGCACGGAATAGTAGGAAAATGAACAATTTTTTTTTGTCTGTTTATCTTTACTTTGGTTATTTCTGTTGCTCTTGTGGTAGATAAACAAATAAAAACAAAAAACAAAACAATCAAAAAGTGCAATGAACGCATTTTGATGAAGTTTATTGTGGTTTTCACTTCACTTTTTACAGTTAGTTTTTGTCAACCAAATAATGAAAAAAACTTTGTTCTTATTGGTTTTATAAATTATTTTCAATTGCTTCACTCAGTTTTTCATACGAAGAAAATATAATTTCGTATTGAAAGACACTATCTTACATCGACATTTATAGCAATTTAATCGAGTCACTTGACTTTTTGAAAGAATTTTTTTCAGGACGAAATATTAAAAACTAATTTTTTTTACTTTGGAATTCTGCAAGTTTTAAAAACAGTTAAACTCAATTATCGGACGACTCAAGAGAAGTTAATGACATTATGATTTGCATTAATCGTTTTATATAAAATGATGTGCGTGCTTTGTTGTATAGTTTGATTATTAACAGAGGAGAATTTTAAAGCAATTGTAAATGAGAATATTCAAATCCGATGAATATTTATTATTTGTGCAGTTCATTGACAATACTTCAAATAACGAGTACGAGAACGAAGATAATACTTTCGTTGTATACATTTATTTCTTTCTTACGTCGTGGTAATATCTACCAACCAACCAGAAAGCTAAAAAATCTCTGTTTTTTTTATTTCGGACTATGCGGACGTCTGTTATTTGGATATAACGGTGGAATAGTTAGACAAACTACAAGGTCTTTAGGATATAACGGTGAAACAGTTGGACAAACTACACGGTCTTCAGGATATAACGGTGGAACAGTTGGACAAACTACACGGTCTTCAGGATATAACGGTGGAACAGTTGGACAAACTACACGGTCTTCAGGATATAACGGTGGAACAGTTGGATAAACTACAATGCCTTTAGGATATAACGGTGAAAGAGTTGGACAAACTACAAGATCTTCATGATATAACGGTGGAACAGTTGGACAAACTACAAGGTCTTCATGATATAACGGTGGAAAAGTTGGACAAACTAAAAGGTCTTCAGAATGTTTGTCTCATATGTATTGTTAAGCTGAGAGAGTACGATGATATTAATTTATATAAGAAAGACTGACTCATTGAATATAAAAAATAAACATAAAATTCACATATCGTTACTGTTATACTAAATCCTTAACTATTCCGCCGCTCCCTTGGTTCTCGGTGAAAATATTTATCGTCTTTTTTTTCGCAAGTTTGTTGATCGAATTTCCAAGTGCGACGCTCTTCATTTTTTACGTCATCCCTTACTGTTCATGCAGCGAGACTCTGGAACTAGCTACCAACTAATGTTAGACTGCTCTATCATTGGTTTGTTTTAAAAAGTGATTGAAAAAAGTCTTAATTTATAGTTAATAATGTGACGTGTTTCATTCCCAATTCTCTTTTCCTTTTCCCATTTTTTTCCTTTTCCTTTGATGATTGTAATTTTTTTCGGTCACGTAAAAGCCTTATAACAACATGATAGAGTAAGGCTGCTGGTGCTGTTATGTAGAAAAGTCTACCTCTAAGTGTTAGAAATATGCGTGGTGAATACAGCATTAGGAAGAATTATTTGAAAACAACCCTTTTTGGGTGGTCTGATCAAAATTTATGATTATATAAAAACCCTACACACGTACACAACACTACACCTAAAGCCGAATATGTTATTATCATATATCGCTAGATATACGATGATGTCTTTGTAGTTCGTCTTCCCTTGCCAAGTTTTCTGCGGTCGTCTTGGCATATATGTTTTCATAAATATATACAGAGAAGTACACAATCTAATAACCGCAGCATACATCTTCGTATCCTGACACCTAACATTTTTTCGTAATATTTTCGATGTCAACAAAATTGAACTCGAATCCCAAAATTATTATAGTTCAGAAAATGTAAGACGAGTCCTGTGACTGCTCATAAATTTGCTCCAATACAACTTTGTAACGATGTTCAGTAATTTGAATTATTTTATCAACTTTAATATAAGCCTCAATTCTAATAAATAGCAAGGTATTTAGGTAAATACATTACAAAAGATTGTATTAGAGCAAATTTGTGAGCTGTCACAGGACTCATCCCACATTTTCCGAAGTATAATTCATTTCCGTATTCGGACCCTCAATTATGCCTCGTGTTTCCAGTAGAAGATAACATAGATCTCCCTATCTTTCGTATCTATCAGGTCCTTCCCAGAGCATTTAGTTTCGATGTTTGGATAAACTAGCATGTGTTGTGAATCATGTATATCCCCACAATAACATTTAGCGCTACTTTAGTTCAAGAAACTCCGTTTGTGCATGTTTACCTTGCATCAAGTCACTTTTTAGTGAGTTCCAAGTAGACCAAGGCATTTATTTGGTTTTCAGATGCCATCATCATCCCTTAGCGTCATTCAGTCGTCAGTCAGTCGAATCCCGAATTAGAGGATCTTTGGCAGGAGTCTGTTCTTTACACCGATCTATATACATTTCAATTTTATTATAAGCTTTTAAAGTTTATGATAAAAATGTTATCCAATTCACAATACACACCAGAGTTTTTGCATTCATCCATGTGACCTCATAAAATCAGGTTGACATCTTGACTCCAAGAGATAAACTCTAAGGAGATAAAGTCTGTCATATATTAAAGATAAAACCAGTAGCATGCCATTAGCATTAACGTACAGTTATAAATAACATTAATGATAAGTTAAAACAATTTTTGAGTAAAATTTGGTAATATGGACACATCACTATGAAATCCATATTGGTTAAAATTGAATGCATACAGGGGAGGTTTTTTGCGATGAGAAAACTTCAAACTGTTTTTTTTATTATTATTTATTATCACACATGACAAGAAATATACACAATTTGCGAAAAAACAACAGGTTATTTGATTTGGACATACAATTTTAATGGATCTGGGTTTGTTGCCTTTCATTTGTCGTATCCCCAGTAAACTAGGTTTTTGCCTGTATCTCACTGAGGATATTTAGCATGAAAAAATAAATCGATACTTCTTTCCGATTTTAGATTACACAAAAACAAAACCCCGTTGCACGCTCTCATCAACCTGACAAACAGTGACACTCAACTACAACTGGAAACATCTTGCGAAATTTAACTCCTCACACATCATCACTCCAGAAAGACCAAAAATATTCATCCCTCAATATACCGCACACAATCATAAGAATAAGAATTAAAATTAAAACTACTGTAGATCCCAATAACTGAGTTGGACTATGATATGTTGTTGAAAGTGATGAGGCTTGTAAGAGAGAAGAAATATGTTTGACCTCACGACATTATTTAAGATCGTCAGCTCGTATTTGAAGAGTTCGGAATTAACTTAGCTTGTTATGCTACACGTTCCTTTTAGGTCCACTCGACAAAATTTCCACCTCCCCTCTTCGAAAAATTGAATTGGGTTACAGATTTTTACCGCTATGAAACTAGAAGCAGATACATCATTTTAATCATCCCAAGCCATAGTCTAACATTGTTCGAGGGATCCTTCTCATACTTAGCCAGCAAATGCTGAAATAAGTTGCCCCTGCCCTTAAAAGATTGGGTGAATGGGTGTTCCTTCAGAAATGCCATGAAATGTAACCTTCTAAATAGTAAGTGATTTTTATTTGTTGTAATTTGGACTCTTATTTGCTTTATTTTCTCATTTCGCTGGATGTGAATCAGGGGTTGTGTGCGTGTGCGCTCTTTTTACAGTAATTCTCATATAACTGCTTTTATATTATCATTTTTCGTATTGTGATTTGTACGAACGGACTTCATTTCCTATTTAAGATTTTATTTTGATAACATTTGGACTTCTATCAACTTTTTTTTTCGCTAACAATTAATCTGAGGCGGTATTTGTGCGTTTACTTTTTTGTATTTTCGTCTTTTATAAATGTTCTGCTTCTAACCAACAATATAAATTTTCTGCTTCTTTCTCAATCTACATGTCCTCGTATATACAAGGGTGTGAGCTGAAAAACATCTGATAACCAACAATATAAATTTTCTGCTTCTTTCTCAATCTACATGTCCTCGTATATACAATGGTGTGAGCTGAAAAACATCTGATAACCAACAATATAAATTTTCTGCTTCTTTCTCAATCTCTATGTCCTCGTATATACAATGGTGTGAGCTGAAAAACATCTGATAACCAACAATATAAATTTTCTGCTTCTTTCTCAATCTACATGTCCTCGTATATACAAGGATGTGAGCTGAAAAACATCTGATAACCAACAATATAAATTTTCTGCTTCTTTCTCAATCTACATGTCCTCGTATATACAAGGGTGTGAGCTGAAAAACATCTGATAACCAACAATATAAATTTTCTGCTTCTTTCTCAATCTACATGTCCTCGTATATACAAGGGTGTGAGCTGAAAAACATCTGATAACCAACAATATAAATGTTCTGCTTCTTTCTCAATCTACATGTCCTCGTATATACAAGGGTGTGAGCTGAAAAACATCTGATAACCAACAATATAAATTTTCTGCTTCTTTCTCAATCTACATGTCCTCGTATATACAAGGGTGTGAGCTGAAAAACATCTGATAACCAACAATATAAATGTTCTGCTTCTTTCTCAATCTACATGTCCTCGTATATATTATACAAGGGTGTGAGCTGAAAAACATCTGATAACCAACAATATAATCGTTTGATAAATTTTTGAGAGATTAGGGGGGTGTTCGTTGTATTGATGTAGAGGAAAAAGATATAATACTAAAATAGTAATAATAACAATAAACAAAAAATAAATATAAATTTAACGAATTGATGGTCAGGAGAAGGAAAGTGAGATTAAAAAATAAGATGATAGAAATTGAGGAAAAGCAAGCTATGTCAGTCAGTTAATGAAGATTTAATATTTTTCGGAGACCATCATTCCTTATATCTGATTTTTTTTATGTTCATTCGATGTAGTCGAACTGAAACGACTTATTGCGCGATTCTATGCTTTGAAGCAAGATTTTGTTAAGTTTGGGCAGAGTTCTCATTCAATAATTGTTGCAATATATCGTCTTTAAATTTTTGAGTTTGGCCAGAATGTTTTCGATCACAGAGATCCAATTTTCCGAGACAAAATCTCTGGTACCACCATTTGTAGGTTTTGTACGTCACAGCAGCTTCAAAATGAGCGAAGCAGATAATTTTAGCAGCTGTTTGTTTCCAATTGGAATGCAAAAAAGTGCAATGCCATAAATGCACTTTATCGCCCTCTATGTGTAACTATCACATATCGGAAGGTATACAAAAGTTTTTTTGATAACTTACCGATAACTTACTTTGGTAAGTTGTTTACGATTTTCATACCAAATATGTTTTTTTAAACATATACAGATGCGGAGAAGTATCAAACTAATAACTAGCTACTATCTTCTTATCCTCTTCTTACACTCAACTTATAAGTATTTATCTTGGTATATTTTTAATCAGAAAAATATTCGGACCCATACAGAAAAATGGATCTTGGAGAGTGAGATATAATGAGGAGTTATACAGCATATACAAAGGGACCAACATTATAAAATACATCAAAATTGGGAGGCTTCGTTGGGCGGGGCATGTAGCAAGAATGGGAGAAGAGAGAATACCTAACAAGGTACTCTTTTCTAAGCCCCAAGGAAGACGTAGCGTGGGTAGACCAAAGCTCAGGTGGATGGATGGGGCGCAGAGTGATACAAGCGTGATTGGCATCAGGGGCTGGAGAAAAGAATCCCAGGATAGGAGGGAATGGCGACGACTGCTGGAGGAGGCCGGGCCCCACAATGGGCTGTTGTGCCATTGATTGATTGATTGATATTTTTAATATGTCAATACAAGCGAGTTTGATACCCGAGCTAGAGTGCCTTTGAAGAGAGTTTGCTCTCTGCAACCCTTATATTATAATTATTTTTTAATACTCTGATAGATTTCTTCCTAATATTATTAGAAAACGATACGAATAAAACAAAACATAAAAATATAAATTTATTGTTTTTAGAAATACAATGTTAAACCATTGGTCTACATTTATCACCCACCATTTTATGTCCTGGAGGGCACGGAATAGTAGGAAAAACAACAATTTGTTCTGTTCTGATAATATTCATTTTGTTTGTTGGTGTTGCTCTTGTGGTAGATAAACAAATAAAAACAAAAAACAGAAAAAATAAATATTGCAATGAACGCATTTTGATCGAGTTAATTTAGGTGCTCACTTTTTACAGTTAGTTTTTGTCAACCAAATAATGAAGAAAACTCAGTTCCTATTGCATTGAAAAGAAATTTTCTATTGCTTCACTCAGTTTTTCATATGAAGAAAATATATTTTTTATTGAAAAACACTATCGTACATCGACATTTATAGCAATTTAATTAAGTCACTCGACTTTTTGAAAGATTTTTTTTAAGACGAAATATTAAAAAGCAATTTAATTTATTTTGGAATTCTGCAAGTTTGAAAAAACAATTAAACTTAATTATCGGACGACTCAAGAGAAACTCGTAACATTTTGATTTGCATTTATCGTTTTATATAAAAAGAAAATGGTTTGTTGTATTATGTGATAAAATTGACAGAGGAGAATTTTAAAACAATTGGAAATGAGAATATTAAAATCCGATCAATATTCATAATTTGAGCAGTTTTTTCACAATACTTTAAATAGAGAGTACGAGAACGAAGATTATACTTTTGTTGTATACAGTTACTACCTGATTTCTTACTAACGTCGTGATAATATCTACCAACCAACCAGAAAGCTAATGAGATCTCTGTTTCTTTATTAAGGACTATGCGGACGTCTGTTATTTGGATATAACGGTGGAACAGTTGGACACACTGCAAGGTCTTCAGGATATAACGGTGAAACAGTTTGACAAACTACAAGATCTTCAGGATATAACGGTGGAACAGCTGGACACACTACAAGGTCTTCAGGATATAACGGTGGAACAGTTGGACACACTACAAGGTCTTCAGGATATAACGGTGAAACAGTTTGACAAACTACAAGGCCTCCAGAATGTATTGTTCTCGCCGAAAATTTTCTGCGTCTTTCCAATCATGGATTAGCGGTACGCTCAAACAGAGATTGTTTATTGGCCTTCTATGCAGTGAGACTCTGGAATCAGTTACAAACTAATATAAGATTCGCTCCGCCCTTGGCATGCTTTAAGAAGCGACTGAAAAAACTCTTAATTTCTAGTCAGTAAAATAACGTGTTTCATTCCTGATTTTTCTTTTCCTTTCCTCTCCACCATCCTTTCCTTTCCTTTTGATTGATGATATCTCACTTTATATAAAAAAAATGTTCGGATGATTGTCCGTCTTTGTGGAGTTCGTGGGCATGTACACACGTATGTGTTTATGGATTTCGTGGGGATGGATAGTCATTTGAATGATTTATGCGACCACGTAACTTGCTTCATTTACGGTTGTCTGGTTGGTTGGAAGAGATTGCCACCTGGCAATAAGCCCGCCAGGTTGTATTGCAATAGAAGTGTTAAATAAATAAATAAATTGTTAAGCTCAGAGAGTACGGTCATATCAATTTATATAAGAAAGACTAACTCATTATAAAAAATATATAAATTAAAAGTAAAATTCACATATTGTTACTGTTATATTAAATCCTTGACTGTTCCACCGCTCTCTTGGCATTCGGTGAAAATATGTAGTGTCTTTTTTATCACAAGCACATACTGTTATTCGAATTTTCATGTGCACCGGTCTTCTTTTTTTACGTCGTCCCTTACTGTTCATGCAGTGTGACTCTGGAACTAGTAAACACTTAATGTTGCACTGGTCCGTCAATGGTTTCTTTTAAAAAGTGATAGAAAAAAGTCTTAATTTAAAACTTGCCTTACTGTGCTAAAGGACTCCGCCAGCCACGGTGCTGGACGCTGAGCGTCTAGTAAAAAAATTGTATGTTTTACATTAAAATTATGCAGTCTGCTAGGTTATTTTTTGTAATTAGCTATCAAAATCATTTTATTATGTATTAAAACGTCGAATAATCAAATAAAATATAAGTCCTGGTCACTCGCTATCCATCACAGGGAGACAAGTGTTAAAGTAAATGATGTGACGTGGTTCATTCCCGATTCCCTTTTCTTTTTCCCCATTTTTTACTTTTTCTTTTGATGATTGAATTTTTTTTCGGTCAAGTAAAAGCCTTGTAACAACATGATAGAGGAACACCTAGGAGAGTATGGTTGGATCAAGTGAGATAGATTCGGAAAGGAGTAAAAGTAAGATAAATCGTGGGAGCTGTATGAGATACGTGGTTTTGATGTGGAAGAGGCGAATATGTGTGTCGAGATAGGAAAGTCCAGCGATATCTCCTCTCTGCCTGCCTTAAGTGTAATGATTTGTATGTATGATACAGCGTAAAAATCACGTGATGATGAAAACAATATATTAGAACCCTACACACGCACACAAAACTACACCTAAATCCGAATATGTTATAATCATATATTGCTAGATATACAATGGTTTCTTTAAAGTTCGTCTTCCCTTGCTAAGTTTTATGCGGTTGTCTTACCAACTATGTTTTCTTAAATATATACAGAGAAGTACACAATCTAATGACCGCAGCATACATATTCGTATCTTTCAGGGCTGTGGAGTCGGATGAAAATTTACCGACTCCGACTCCGGCTTTATTTTATACTCCGACACCGACTCCGACACCGACACCGACTCCGACTCCGACTCCGACTCCGACTCCGACTCCGACTCCGACTCCGACTCCGACTCCGACTCCGACTCCGACTCCGACTCCGACTCCGACTCCGACTCCGACTCCGACTCCGACTCCGACTCCGACTCCAACTCTTGACTCTGACTTCAATTTTTATTTTATATTATAATTTACTGCGTCTACCTTATGTATTTATATTGACTTATTAATAATGGATACAGGTATAAATTTAAAAATTAATTATATTAGTACACAAATGAAACAATTTTATAAAAAAATATATAAACAATACGCATTAAGCAATATCTTCACACTAAAATAATATTGAAAATATATATTAATATTTAAAAAAAGAATTAAATGAAACTTTTAAAATAATTAGAAAAACAACACAGGTAGGTATTAAAAAAATAAGAAAACACTTTAAAATAAAATAAAAAGGTTGCTTCATTTATTACTTATTATAAAAGTGTGCATAGTATCAGGCATGAAACGATGAGAGGTTAACTGGTTAACACATACCGTAACGTTATTCATTAAAGAAAATGTTAAAATAATTAAACGGAGTCGGAGTCGGTCGATTTTTTCCGACTCCGACTCCGCCTAAAATGTTCCGACTCCACGACTCCGGCTCCGACTCCGACTCCACAGCCCTGGTATCTTTACAAGCAACATTTTTTCGTAATATTTTCGATGTCAATAAACTTGAGTTCGTATCTCAAAATCACTAACTCATTTCCGTATCCGGACAATCAATTATTCCTCGTGTTTACAATAGAAGATAATAGAGATCTCCCTATTTTTTGTATCTATCAGGTCCTGCCCAGAGTATTTAGTTTGGATGTTTGGATAAACTAGCATATGTTGAAAATCCTGCATATCCCCACAGTCACATTTAACGCTACTTTAGTTCAAGAAACTCCGTTTTTGCATATTTACCTTGCATCAAGTCACTTATCAGTGAGCTCCACGTAGACCAAGGCAATTGGTTTTCAGGTGGCATCATTTCTTCAAGCTTCATCCAGTCGTCAGTCAGTCAAATCCCGAATTAGAGAACCTTTGACAAGAGTCTGTTGTTTACACCGCGCTATTTACATTTCAATTTTAGTATAAGCTTTTTAAGTTTATGATAAAAATGTTATGCATTTCACAATACACACCCGAGTTTAGGCATTCATCCGCGTGACCTCATTAAACCAGGTTGAGAACTTGACTCCAAGAGATAAACTCTAAAGAGATAAAGTCTTTCATATATTAAAAATAAAAACAGTTATGCGCCATTAGCATTAACATGCAGTTTTAAATAAAATTAATGATATGTTGTTTATAGTTAAGGCATTAACATTGTGGAGGTTTAAAGACATTGTAATTTATTTTTATCAAACACTGTTTATTCCACTTTTTTATGACGGTATAACCATACCGGTTTCAAGGCTTTCACCTCATCTTCAGGGGAGCGCAAACAAGACTAAATGCTGTTCGAACTGGCACCGATATACACGCTTCAACGGTCGGGGGCTGGGGGGGTGGAGGGGGGGGAGGAGGGGAGAAAGGCATGGGACAATTTCGGCCAAGAGCGGAGAGATTTTGGGTAAATAACTGTTCAACAGATGTTCCGATCGGTGTACTGATTTAGAAATTTCTAGGGCCTCTAATCTGTCCAATTTATTTCCGTTACCACTGATATGTAAGAATTTGGCATCATCGATAGAAAAAGTATGATTCTCAAAAATCATAAAAAAGTGGAATAAACAGTGTTTGATAAAAATAAATTACAAAAAAATTAATGATAAGTATAAACAATTTTAGAGTACAATTTGGTAATATGGACACATCACTATGAAGTCCATATTGGTTAAATTGAACGCATAAATTTCAAACTCTTCTTCTTCTTCATCTTATTTAAGGCCTGTATGCATGTTATGGTCCTGCATCATTGTTTGCCTCTTGCGACGTCGACTGACAGCTGTCTTTCCATCTTTTGGGAGGTCGTCCTGGAGGTCTGCTTGCTTGGGGAATACTGTTCCTGGCCATTCTTACGGCTCTTGGTTCCGCCATTCTGGATACGTGTTCGTTCCAGAACCTTCTTCTCTGTCGTCCCCATCTGACAACATTTTCAACTTCGCGCGTCCTTCGGATTTCTGTGTTTCGTACTCTATCACGAAGGGTTTTGCCAGCGATACTCCTGAGTACCTCCATTTCGCTGGTTCGAAGGAGATTTTTGGTTCTGACAGTATCGGCTTTGGACTCTATACTGTATGTCATTATGGGGTGGATACAGGTCTTGTATATCCAAGACCTGTGTCCTGAATATACAAGACCTGTGTCCGCCCCATAATAACTTCAGACTGCAGATCCCAATAACTGAGTTGGACTGTACGTTGTTGAAAGTGATGAGGTTCGTCAGAGAGAAGAAAGATGTTTGACCTCACGACATTGTTTTAGATCGTCAGCCCGTATTTAAAGAGTCTGGAATTAACTCAGCTTGTTATGCTGCACGTTCCTTTTAGGCCCACTCGCCAAAAGGTTTTGTTCCACAGTGAAGTTGTTGCAACTAATCATTAGTACAACACTTGTATAACAAGGATGCACAGATTGGGTAGTCAATATGGGCATTGTATGGGTTAGGCTACTTACAGAAGTAAAGTGAATAAGCTGTTCTTGTCAATATGAATTGATTAAATTGTATGTATTGATTTGCTTTGTTGTGTTGTTCGACTTGTACTTTTTTCCCTATTGTATAGCATTGCTTATATGTCAATCTTAAATTATATAAACCGTTGTTTTTTTAATGTTTCTTTCATAAAGGTCATTTGACCATTGAAATAGAATAAAATAAAATATAATTCATTTTATCATCCACCAAGGAGAAGGGAAAGATCCGGTAAACGCCACTGATGTCACGTGATATAATTTATTTATTTAACACTTTTATTGCAAATACAATCAGGTGGGCTTATTGCCAGGCGGCAATCTCTTCCAAACCAACCAAACAAAAGTAAATGAAGTACGTTACGTAATCGCATAAATCATTCAAATGACTATCCATCTCCACGAAATCCATAAACACACACGTGAGCATATCTACGAATCCCACAAAGACGGGCAATCACCCGAACATTACTTTTCGTATAAAGTGATATATCATCAATCAAAAGGAAATGAAGGGATGATGGAGAGGAAAGGAAAAGAAAAATCAGGAATGAAATACGTTATCACACTGAGAGATGCCTAGGACGATATCATCACAGAACCCTCAGTAAATAAATGGCAGTGAAAATAACTATAAAAAATAATACTAATTTAGTGTGTAATAATAATAATAAAATAAAAGTTATACTATTGTAATTTAGTGCATCGTTCCTAAGCCTGTGGGTCGTGGCCTCCAGATAGTGGTCACGGTAAAATATCAGGGGTAACTCGAAAATAAAAATGATAAAAATAGGAAAATAGCATATCAAAAATGACACCGGAGTCTAAGTTATTGTTATAAATTGTTTTCTCCAATGGTTACCTCCGTTTATATTTTTTATTTTATAGCCTAAGAAAGTATGTACAATTGTAGGTAGCGTAAGTAATGTTATAATCCTTCCAACCAATCAAATTTTGTAAAACAATTGCGTGATTGATTATCAAATGGTAATAGACCTTTCCCATTGTAATAAACTGTATAATAAAATTTTAAAATTAAAAAAATGTTTGAAATATCCGAACCAATGGCTGGCTGGAAAACAGGTGGCTTTCCAATCGAGCCACAGAGTTCATAGTTCCATAATGACAGATTGACGGAGATGCATATTTAGTTGGCTTTTATTTTACAGTTTTTTAATATATTTTCGAAGAGGGATTTACTCGTGTTGACAATATATTAGTCTAACGCATCGTTTCTCAATCTGTGGATCGCGACTCCCAGAGAGTCACGGTGGAACATCAGAGAGGTTTTGAAAATTAAATAACTTACGTGTACAAAATAAATATAGAACATTTTCGAAGAAAAACTAAAAAAAAAAGTTCAAATCATTGTTATCTATGATAAACATTGTTTACTCTAATGGTTACCTCTATACATCTATTATGTTATATAACAAGTAATACAAGTTATAATGTAGAGTAGGTAGCATAAGTAATATAATCATAATGTGAGGAGTTGAATTTCGCAAGATGTTTCCAGTTGTAGTTGAGTGTCACTGTTTGTCAGGTTGATGAGAGCGTGCAGCGGGGTTTTGTTTTTGTGTAATCAAAAATCGGAAAGAAGTATCGATTTATTTTTTTCATGCTAAATATCCACAGTGAGATACAGGCAAAAGCCTAGTTTACTGGGGATACGACAAATGAAAGGCAACAAACCCAGATCTATTAAAATTGTATGCCCAAATCAAATTATCTGTTGTTTTTCTCAAATTGTGTATATTTCTTGTCATGTGTAATAATAAATAAAAATAATCAATCTTTGAAATAAAAGGTCACTAAGCTAGTTCAACGGAATTACATTTTTTAATGTATAAATAAATGATTTAATGTGATCGTTTAAGGTTTTGCACGAATATACTCGTATAATAATATTTATTCGAAGAAGGATTTTCATTTTCGAAGAGGTATTTTCATTTTCGAAGAGGGATTTTCATTTTCGAATAGGGATTTTCATTTTTGGAAGAGGGATTACTTGTGTTGACACGATATTACACTCAACTTCAATTTATTTTGTAATATTTTTAATGTGTCAATAAAAGTGAGATCGAGAACCGAGTCAGAGCGCCTTTGAAGAGAGTTTGCTCACTTAACAACGCTTTATAAATAGTCCTTTTATTATTAGTATTTTTTAATTCTCAGATATATAACACTTCTTACAAATATTGTTGGAAAATGACACAAATAAAAACAAATTTTAGAATATTAATTTATTGTTTATATAAATACAATTTTAATCCCTTTTGGTAAAAATGATTCTACATTTATCACGGATGTTTATCTGTCCTGGAGGGCATGGAACATCAGGGACCTCAACAAATTGATGTCGTCTGTTTCTTATTTTGTTTTTTTCTGTTGCTCTCGTGGTAGATAAACAAATAAGAACAAAACATAAAACAATTATAAAGTGCAATAAACGCATTTTGATCGAGTCAATTGATGTTTTCACTTCACTTTTTATAGGTTTTTGTCAATTAAATAATGAAAAAAACTCGTACATAGACGTTAATAGCAATTTAATCGAGTTACTTGACTTTTTGAAAGAATTTTTTTCAAGACCAAATATTAAAAACTAATTGGTTTTATTTTGAAATTCTGCAAGTTTTAAAAACAGTTAAACTTAATTATCGGACGACTCAAGAGAAGCTAATGTCATTATGAGTTGCATTAATCGTTTTATATAAAATGATGTGCGTGCTTTGTTGTATTTTGTGATAAAATTAACAGAGGAGAATTTTAAAGCAATTGTAAATGAGAATAGTCAAATCCGATGAATATTTATTATTTGTGCAGTTCATTGACAATACTTCAAATAAAAAGAACGAAGATTATACTTTCGTTGTATACATTCATTTCTTACTTACGTCGTGGCAATATCTACCAACCAACCTGAAAGCTAAACTTATCTCTGTTTTTTTTTATTTCGGACTATGCGGACGTCTGTTATTTGGATATAATGGTGCAATATTTGGACAAACTATAGGTCTTAAGGCTATAACGGTGGAACAGTTATACAAACTACACGGTCTTCAGGATATAACGGTGAAACAGTTGGACAAACTATAAAGCCTTCAGGATATAACGGTGAAACAGTTGGACAAACTACACGGTCTTCAGGATATAACGGTGAAACAGTTGGACAAACTACAAGGCCTTCAGGATATAACGGTGGAACAGTTGTACCAACTATAAAATCTTCAGGATATAACGGAGGAACAGTTAGACAAACTACAAGTTCTTCAGAATATAACGGTGGAATAGTTAGGACAAACCATCAATTATGCCTCGTGTTTCCAATAGAAAGCAATAGAGATTGCACTAACGTCCCAACACTCAGGTCCTGCCTAAAACATGTAGTCCCCATGTTCGGACAAACTGACATGCGTTATGTGCTCTGTTTATCTCCACAATCACATTTGGTGCTACTTTTGTTCAAGAAACTCCATTTTTGCATGTTTACCTTGCATCAAGTCACTATTCAGAGAACTTCAAGTAGACAAAGGCAATTGGTTTTCAGGTGCCATCATTTTCTCGAACTTCGTCTAGCCGTCAGTCAGTCGAATTCTGAATTAGAGCGCCTTTGATACATTTCAATTTTATTATTAAAATTTTAAGTTAAATAATGTAATCCAATTCACAATAGACACCAAAGAAAGTTTATTAGTCCATGTGACCACATCATATCACGTTGACAACTTAACCCCAAGAGATAAACTCAAGATATGAAGTCTGTCATACATTATAAATTAAAACAGTATCGCGTCATTAGGAAAAACAAAGCTGGCGATACAGTTTTTAATAAAATCAATCATAAATAAAACAAACGTGAGAAATAATTTTGGGGTGCAATTCGGTAATATATGGTCACACCACTATGAATTCCATATTGGTGAAATTGGACGCATACAGGGGAGGTTTTTTGCGATGAGTAAACTTCAAATTGTAGGTCCCAATAACTGAGTTGGACTATGATATGTTATTGAAAGTGATGAGGTTTCTCAGAGAGAACAAATATGTTTGACCTCAAGACATTGTTTAATATCGTCAGCTCGTATTTCAAGAGTCCGGAATTTACTCAGCTTGTTAAGTTGAACGTTCCTTTTAGGCTCACTTGGCAAAATGTTTTGTTCCATAGTGAATTTGTTGCAACAAATTATTTGTACAACTCTTGTATAATAAGGATGCACATATTGGGTAATCAATATGGGCATTGTATGGGTTAGGCTACTTATAGAAGTAAAGTGAATAAGCTGTTTTTGTCAATATGAATTGATTAAATTGTATATATGGATTTGCTTTGTTGTGTTGTTCGACTTGTACTGTTTTTCCCTTTTGTATAACATTGTTTATATGTCAATCTGAAAATTATGTAAACCGTTGTTTTCTAATGTTTGTTTCAAAAAAGGTCATTTGACCGTTGATTTAAAATAAAATAAAAGATAATTCAATTTATCATCCTCCAAGGAGAAGGGAAATATCAGGTCAACGCCACTGATGCCACGTGATATTATCACAGAACCCGTAGTAAATAAATGCAAGTGAAAATAACTATAAAATATAATACTAATTTAGTGTGTAATAATAATAATAAAATAAAAATAATGCTAATTTAATTGTAATTAATGTTAAAATCCTTCCAATCAATCAAATTTTGTAAAACAATTGTGTGATTGATTGTCAATTGACAATAGACCTTTCAAATTGTAAACTGTATAATAAAATTTTTAATAAATAAATGAAAAAAATGTTTGAAATTTCGAAACCATTGGTTGACTGGAACTAGCTGGCTGGAAAACAGGTGTATTTCCAATCGAGCCACAGAGTTCATAGTTCCATAATGACAGATTGATGAATATTAATATTTAGTTGGCTTTTATTTTACAGTTTTTTAATGCATTTTCGAAGAGGGATTTATTCGTGTTGACAATATGTTAGTCTAATGCATCGTTTTTCAATCTGTGGGTCGCGACTCCCAGAGAGTCACTTTGGAACATCAGGAAGGTTTCGAAAATTAAATAACTTACGTGTAAAAAAGAAAAATAACATAACATTTTTACGAATAAAAACGAAAAAATACAGTTTAAATCATTAATATATTATACGTTGTTCACTCCAATGATACCTCTGTATATTTTATCTATTATATGTGTATAGCTAGTGATAGTTAGTGATGTATAGCTGGTGATAGATAGATGTGTATAGTAGGCGGTGTAAGTAGTGTTATTATAATCAAATTTAGTAATAAAAGGTCACTAAGCTTGTTCAACCGAATGCCATTTTTTAATGTATAAAGAAATGACTCGATGTGATGGCTTTAATTATATTTTTAGGGAGTCGCAAGGCTAAAAATATTGAGAAACAATGATTTCGTAAAATGGGTGCATATCGAAATAATGTCAGGACTTTTTATCCTTATGATAAATAAGTCAAACAGTGCTGAGTAATTGATAAATAAAATAAGAATGAATAAGTAAATTGTATGAAAAATGTATAGAAAAGATCTGCGAACAAATGTTTCGAAATACAAAGCCATGGCGATAGAAAAGTGTGAAAGGAAGATTAAATGTAATATATATCATTAATAGATTATAAAAGATAAGAAGATGTCTGCTATTGAGATAAGAAGAAGTCTGCTATTAAGATTTTATTTGGTGATGGAAGCATTTTATTAGGTGATGGAAGTTTTTCATTAGGTGATGAAGTTTTTCATTAGGTGATGAAGTATTTTATTAGGTGATGGAAGTATTTTATTAGGTGATGAAGTATTTTATTAGGTGATGAAGTATTATATTAGGTGATGAAAGTATTTTATTAGGTGATGGAAGTATTTTATTAGGTGATGAAGTATAATATTAGGTGATGGAAGTATTTTATTAGGTGATGAAGCATTTTATTAGGTGATGGAAGAATGTTATTAGGTGATGAAGTATTTTATTAGGTGATGAAGTATTTTATTAGGTTATGAAAGTATTTTATTGGGTGATGAAGTATTTTATTAGGTGATGGAGTATTTTATTAGGTGATGAAAGTATTTTATTAGGTGATGAAAGTATTTTATTAGGTGATGAAAGTATTTTATTAGGTGATGGAAGTATTTTATTAGGTGATGAAGTATTATATTAGGTGATGGAAGTATTTTATTAGGTGATGAAGTATTTTATTAGGTGATGGAAGAATGTTATTAGGCGATGAAGTATTTTATTAGGTGATGAAAGTATTTTATTGGGTGACAAAAGTATTTTATTAGATGATGAAGTATTTTATTTGGTGATGGAAGCATTTTATTAGGTGATGGAAGTATTTTATTAGGTGATAGAAGTATTTTATTAGGTGATGAAGTATTTTATTAGGTAATGAAATATTTTATTAGGTGATGAAGTATTTTATTAGGTAATGAAATATTTTATTAGGTGATGGAAGTATTTTATTAGGTGATAGAAGTATTTTATTAGGTGATGAAGTATTTTATTAGGTGATAGAAGTATTTTATTAAGTGATGGAAGTATTTTATTTGGTGATGGAAGTATTTTATTAGGTCATGGAAGTATTTTATTAGGTGATGGAAGTATTTTATCAGGTGATAGAAGTATTTTATTAGGTGATGAAGTATTTTATTAGGTGATGAAGTATTTTATTAGGTGATGGAAGTATTTTATTAGGTGATAGAAGTATTTTATTAAGTGATGGAAGTATTTTATTTGGTGATGGAAGTATTTTATTAGGTCATGGAAGTATTTTATCAGGTGATAGAAGTATTTTATTAGGTGATGAAGTATTTTATTAGGTGATGAAGTATTTTATTAGGTGATGGAAGTATTTTATTAGGTGATAAAAGTATTTTTTTAGGTGATGAAGTACTTTATTAGGTGATGAAGTATTTTATTAGGTGATGGAAGTATTTTATTTGGTGATGGAAGTATTTTATTAGGTGATGGAAGTATTTTATTAGGTGATGAAGTATTTTATTAGGTGATAGAATTATTTTATTAGGTGATGAAGTATTTTATTAGGTGATGGAAGTATTTTATTAGGTGATGAAAGTATTTTATTAGGTGATGGAAGAATTACAAAGATAGGAAAGTTAAGCGCTTTAGCGCTCTCTAGTGGAAATGGCGTGATCGTTTGAATGCATTTTTTTTAATATACAATACTATTAATTTTATATGACTGTAAGGACTATATAGTTTCAATTATATTGCGGTGTGAACCTTCCTGTTTATTGTATCTTCAGTCTGTAAACTAAGTTATATGTCGCCGTGAAATTGTGGTCCAGCATTGTGGTCAGATAAAAAGAAAACTGCAATAATATTTTTCGTATTTATATTTTCTTATCAATGTTTTGAAATAAACACACAGAATCTTACCAAGGAATATGTTCATATAAAGTCAAAAATGACAAAAAAAAGAATTATTAAGTCCAAGTAAATATTTATTGGGTACAATGAATTCACGTGAAATTCGCCTTAATTCAATAATTCGTATGATATATTTTAATATAAACAACATATGAAGAGAAGTTTTTGTTTACCATTGAGAAAATTTTGCAAGAATTGGAAAATATCGTAATCGCTAGGTGCCTTCCTATTTGCCAAATGGGGTCGTTTTTTAATCGATTCTTGGTTTAATTTGTCCAATTGTTTACAGTATTTATCGGCGTTTATTGTTTAACTTGATTTTTAAAGTTCGTAATACACTATACCCTTAATATGGCCTTTTTCTGGTGCAATTCTCATTTGGGGGTAGAAAGGGGTGATTAGGGTTGACCAGTGTTGTTTTCTTGTTATATTATTGTATACAAACTACTTTTTTTCACTCGATACAATCCGATCCAAGATTGGTTCTTTTTTGTCTAGCGAGCAAAGATTCGCAGATAGTCAGCCTATCCGATAAGTTTTTCTGTAACAAATCACGTGGCGCCCAAACAGAGAGCTTTGAAACAATTTCGAGCTAATGAAGACGCCTTAAAACGTTTGTTTTATCAATATTCAATATCTCTGCAAGTTTTCGTGAGGTCAGTCGAGGGTTTGCATCCACCATGGCCCGGAGTTGTTCGTCATCAATTTCATTGAGCCGTCCGGCACGGAGTTCATCTTCAAGGGATAAACTCCCAGAACGGAATTTGTTTAAACCACATACGACACATTCGAGCTTTCACGACCCCTTCACTATACACTGAACAAATGTTATTAGTCGCGACAGTTGCATTGTTTCCTTTTTTTTTAATTCATACAGCATACAATGTCGCAAACAATTTTTTTTCTCGGCAATTTGCAATGTTTTGGGGGCTTGTTTTACACGACCGAAGTTAAACAAAACTATTCAAATCAGATACGAAGTATCTGTTTCAAAAGCAATTTAAAAAAAAGGTTTCAAGTTAAAAGACAAGAATTTTCATAATTTCTAAATAAGTGCCGTTAAAACGACAACAACTTTAACACCAACCAAATAGTTACATAACAACTGTTATCTGTTCAATGTATCTTGTTCTAATTTTCCAACAGATTTTAGTACGAGTATCATAGATAAACAATAACAGTTCTCGTAGTATCATAGATAAACTCGTAGTATCATAGATGAACAATAACAGTTCTCGTAGTATTATAGATAAACTCGTAGTATCATAGATAAACAATAACAGTTCTCGTAGTATCATAGATAAACTCGTAGTATCATAGATAAACAATAACAGTTCTCGTAGTATTATAGATAAACTCGTAGTATCATAGATAAACAATAACAGTTCTCGTAGTATCATAGATAAACTCGTAGTATCATAGATAAACAATAACAGTTCTCCATTATGTTACACTGATCCGTCTTTAGCGTCTTGAAGACCATAAGTGATCCATATTTTGTAGTAGAATCTAATTGTTTGAATATTAACGTAACAACTTTTATACGTATACCTTGTAGGTTACTTAAAATAATGTTTTGCAATTCGTTTTACCAAACTATGTTTCACATTTTTTAATAGTTCCATTAGTATACATTGTATACATTTATGTTACATTCTATCCTAAGTTTTGTCCTAGATACTATATGTCATATTCGATATATTTCTGTCTCCTTAATTCATTGGTTCGAGAACCCATTCTGACTTACTTATTAAATAATTATTCGACGCTTTGTTCTGAACCACTTAGTACCGGGTGGACATGAGAATCTAGGAATTATGATCATTCTACTTAATATTATTTTAGGCGTTGTATCTTCGGTATGTTCAGAAGGTTCATACGTGTCACACAATACACAATTTATTAATAAAAATAAACAACACAAACACATTTTTTTTTTCAACATTGTGAATGATTTTGTACTTCAATAATCTAACGAATGAACACGCGAGTTTGTCTCAGGCGTATACTCCATGCTATGTTATGTTATGTTATGTTATCATACAAAAAGAAGTATACTCCATGTTAGGTTATCATACAAAGAGATGTGGTTTAAATTGTATAAAAACTTATCAGAAGATATAATGTGTCAAAAACAAGGCTCCGGATATAAAGTGCAGGGCCGTATTTGGTTTTAATTGATTTTTTAATATTTTTTTTATTTATTACTAGACGAGTACAATAATCATAATATTCATTTTGACATAAAAATATATTATTTGAATTTTATATAAAATAATAATAAATACAGGTTGATTGAAAGCAACATAATATGAACATACGTTAATATATTTAAATACATTCCAAAAACACATAAATAACAGAAAATACATTTAAGAGAGGATCTATCAAAAGGTCTGGGCTCATCTAATAGCATTCCCCGGCCAAGATACACTCCGCCAATATAAGGCGAGCCCAGTCGCGAGGATACCAAATGTTTTTCAGCTCTCTCCCTTGCTCATGTAGATTAAGAAGAAAAAAAAAATGAAAATAAATAAATGGCAGAAAAAAAAGAAAGTAGATACACAAATACCACATCCGATTAACTCAAACAAATAAATATAGGTTCTCTGACAGCAATGTTATGTGTACATACTCGTAAATAAATTCATTCCGAAATCGCACGTATGTACATATCTCTCAAAATACCCTGCAGAAAATTCATTTAAGAGAGAAGATATCAGCGGGCTCATCCTACAACATTCCTCCGGCCAAAATACACCCCACTAATATAGAGTGAGACAGACCGCAAGGACACTGGGTGTTTTTCAGCCCACACTCTTTTACATTTAGACTAAGAAAAAAAATTAATATATGACAGAAAACAAAAATAATGTGACGTTATGTTTGAGAAAAACTATTAAGTTGTTTTTCTTTCCTAAGCTAAGGCTTGAATTACCTAGCACAGTACCTGGCGATAAGTAATACACATCGGGCTTAAGAAAGAGACTTCAGACCATAATCGGCTAACTTCGGCTTTCTTCAGCTAACCGGTGTATATTACTTACCGCCGGGTACTGTACCTACATAATTATATAATATCTTTAACTGTCAAATGTAAATGTTTAATATGTATATGTCCATACATTTTTTAGAGCATTTGAATATTATTTGCGACCATGTAACTTGCTTTATTTACTCTTGTCTGGTTGATTGGAAGAGATTGCCGCCTGGAAATAAGCCCGGAAAATTGTTTTTGCAATAAAGGGTTAAATAAATAAATAATATACATTTCCCTATATAAAAATATATGAATTTGATATAAAATAGTGTGACATTAAAGGAAAATATATGATTTTTTTTAAGCTAAGGGTTGATTAAACTTGTACATAATGGTTGAATATCCTTAACTGTCTAACCAACCCTTCTTATCTCGCCGAAAAATGTCCGAGTCTTTCTAATTATTGACTTGCGCTACCCTCAAACAGAAATAGTTTATTGGCCCTCTTCAGAGATTGTTTATTGGCACCGTTTTTCTATTTTTACGTCGTCCTTTACTGGCCACGCAGTGAGCCTCTGGAACCAGTTATAAACCAATGTTAGATTCGCTCTGTTCTTGGCATGCTTTATGACTGAAAAATGACTGAAAAACTCTTAATTTCTTGTCAGTTATATAACATGTTTCGTTCCTGATTTTCTTTCATCTCCACCATCCCTTTATTTTTCTTTGATTGACGATATCTCACTTTTACTTTATGATGTATATCATATGTCCATAAATTTCATAAAATAAATAATAATTTGAAGTTTTTTTTTTGCGACCATGTAACATGCTTTATTTACTTTTGTCTAGTTAGTTGGAAAATATTTCCGCCAGGCAATTAGCCCACCATATTGTTTTTGCAATGAAGTCTTAAATAAGATACATTTTGATGTACATTTTTTTTATTTGATATATAATAATGTGACATTAGTATTAGAGAAAAAGTATTAATTATAATTATTTTTTTCTTAACTGAGCTAAAGGTTGACTTACTTGGTACATAATAAAATACTATCCTTAATTGTCTCATCGCTCCTTCTTATCTCACCGAGAATATTCAGTGTTTTTCCGATCATGAGCTTGCGCTATGCTCAAGCAGAGATTGTTATTGGCCTTCCCAGTTCACCACTTTTCTTTTTTTACTTTGGAACCAGTTTTTCACTAATGTTAGATTCGCTCCGTCAATATTTTATTTTATTTTATTTTATTAGGAAAACATACAGTGTTTATGTCGGTATTATTACTGATATCTATGGGTTTCGAAACACCATTTAACAGTTTTCGCATATGGTTTCAATATGTACACTTAATTATGTTAGGAGATTGGTAAGAAGGTAGTAGGTAGGCTTTAAGTAATGCTAATTGTTAACCAGGAGACAGTCAGGGATGAGACAGTCAGAGATCCACACCAAACCAGTTCCCGTATATGCGCAATCTAATCGAGTTCGTAGAAGAGTTAAATAAATCGAATTCCGGGAAGTCTTCCAGGTTGTTTACGAAGTTAGATGCTCTTACAAAGAATGAATTTTGTCTGCATTTGGTCGCACTAAAGGGGATGTTCAGCCATTTAGTATGTCTTGCGGAGATTCTGGG
Source organism: Odontocerum albicorne (assembly GCA_949825065.1). Lineage (NCBI taxonomy): Eukaryota > Metazoa > Arthropoda > Insecta > Trichoptera > Odontoceridae > Odontocerum > Odontocerum albicorne. The sequence continues at coordinate 4,968,215 of OX463859.1, read as the reverse complement.
GACGTTAAGGTTTATGTTTGAGAGTAATTCTGGGGCATCAATGTGATATTGCGCTATTTTCGTTAATAATATAATATCGGCTAATTTCCGTCTTTCGCGAAGTGGTAGGAGGTGTTGTCGCCTGCATCTGGCCTCGTAATCGTTGTCGTATTCTTTGCATTTAAATTGAAGATACTTGACAAATCTACGTTGGATTGATTCTAGCCTGTTAATATATATATCGTTTTTTTAAAAAAGAACACTCTGAACGTATTGATAACACAAGATTTATTAAAATAAAAAAGTAAATACTTGTCCCAAATATAATTATTGTAATATTTTTTTACTGACTATTGTCAAATATCGGTGATAAATGGGACAATAAAAAAAAGGAAAAATTAAAGGAGTTGAAATAAAACACAATTTTTATGCTATTTCAAATTTTATATGATACGAGTATCTAAAATTTTATGTTATATCTCAAATAAAGTATATTTTATTTAATCATTTATTAAATGGTCTTATAACCTTTTTGATACCAACGTTTACAAAAAAAAAAAAAAAACAACGATAAAAAATTAATATTGACATGAAAACAGTATTATATGGTACATTACAATATAAATGAATATAGGCACTCTTGAAATCATTTAAGGCCACTGAATATCACTAGGAAAACAAATACTCCCTTGATCAAAAAGTTTTAGGACTTTATTCATAAAATCGAAAATACAAGTTTATTCATCAAAATCGATATGGTCCCCTTCAAAGTACTCCCCATCGACTGCAACGCACTTACGTCAGCGCTTGATCCAATCTTCGAAACACCGCTGGTACTCAATTTTCGGTATGTCCATCAGAGCCGTCTTCGATTTTTTCATGACATCCTCTCGGGTGTTGTAACGCGCTGCTGGATAGTATTCGTGTTGTTTTTGGTCAAAAACTCATGGTAATCATGTCTTTCGCGATTTCAACGCGGTCCTTTTTTTGCATGAAATTGAGGTCTTTCGGCACCAGTTTTACAGCGACACATCTGAGGCCCAAATTACTAACCAAAATGTCTTGAGCGGATCCATAAGCGATGTTCAAGTCCTCTGCCAGCTCTCTGATGGTCAATTTGCGGTTTTCGGCCAACATTTATTTTATTTTATCGATGTTTTCATCGGTTTTCGACTGCCACTGCGTTCGTCATCCTCGACTGACTCACGACCACTTCTAAAGCGTTCGTGCCACCGAAAAACATTTCTCCAGCATTTCCAAGGTCTGCGGACCGTTAAATCCGTTTTTTACACAAAATTTAATGCAAACTCGTTGATGCACAGTTGATGCCATTTTCAAACTTGTAAAAAATCGAAAACACGCACAAAGGTAGATGTACTCAGTACAGCGTAACTTTTACAAATGTCAAGGTATTACGCTGAAACTTAAAGAGAAGTGTCAATGATAGATGTGGTAATCTAACAAAAGAATTCCATTTGGGTGCCTGACAGCGCCACACGGTGGCCGGTCTGAAAGCTTTTTGATCGAGGTAGAAAATAATAAAGGTAACCTCAGAATAAAACGAAATCTATACAAGAACAAAGTAATCCCATATAATCTCGATTCACCCCAGCAAGAACTACTCATTCACTTTACTCTTGTACATAGTCAAAGCCATATGGATATCTAAACAATGATCATATTGATTATCCAATCTGGGGAGTTGTGTTAAACAAATAATTTGTTGTAACTACATCGTTGGGAAATGAAATATTCTGTAGAATGGGTCTACAAGGAACGTAAAGTTTAATACAATACAATATTATACTTTCGTTTTATACAACACAACCTAACGGGCTTATTGCCATGTGTTAATATCTTACAACCAACCAGAAATGTGTTTAAAAGGCCCTTACTGAAAACCAGATAGGAATCCTGAAAATATCTGGGCAGCAGCAGGAAACGAACCCGTAACCTTTGGGCTTGAAGACGAGCGTCTTATCAACTAGGTCACGGAGATCGTCGAACGTGTAGCTTGATAAGCTGAGTAAGTTGGTTAAGGTTTGACTGTACAGATGAAAGGAGTGTCGTCTTCTAAAATGAACCTTCGACAGTAAACAGTGAAGACATCTCCAAGGATGTATCTATTCTTAATGATAAAATGAACCTTCGACAGTAAACAGTGAAGACATCTCCAAGGATGTATCTATTCTTAATGATAAAAATTGACGACAAACTGGTTAAAATCGAAGACTGCCAGTAAAAAGAGCAAAATGGCACAGGACTGCATCACTCAATGTAGAAATAATTTATCAGAACAGTTTTGGCAATGCTCCTTGCACGAGTCATTAGGTTTACGATGCAATTTTTTATTGCTGTTCATCCATTTACCCAGGTAGTTGTGGCTCCATTGCTTGCACCAGTTATTGAAATTTGGTCCTGTCTTGTATCAAATTGTACGTTATTATTTATTGATGATTTACACAGCTTTTCTATCTGCTTTCCCTAATTTACCTGGGGCGAGGGAAATTACGTATTCCATTTGGAGTAGCTAAATTAATTCGTTTCAGAAAACTTTCATCTGATATATCACCTTCTTCCTAGTGTTATATCAGGTCCTCCAACGTTGATTATCACCTGAGAGTAAGCATCTTTGTCCCCGGCAGTCCAAAAAAGATCCCCAACACTCCTTATACCAATCCAATCACGTATATCACGGAGCCAGGAGATTTGCCTCCTGCCAACACCTCTTCGACCCTATATTTTGCCTTGGATGATCAGGTGCAGTAATTTGTATTTTTCTCCTCAAAGTACATGATCCAAATAGGACATCTTTCGGATTTTAATATTAGTCAGCAGCACTCTATCAACTTTGGCTCTTTGAAGAACCCTTGTGTTGCTGACCATATCCATCCAGGGTATCCGTAGCATTCTCCGGTGTATCCACATTTCGAATGCTTCCAGTCGGTTCATACTATTAACTTTGAGTGTCCATGATTCCACTCCATATAATAACACTGACCAAACGTAGCATTTGACTAACCGTTGTCGAAGTTTCAAGTTTAGATTATCATCGCAGAATACGCTTCTCATTTTATTAAAAGCCGCTCGAGATGTTTCAATTCTGTACTTGACTTCGGTTTCTGGGTCGAGGTCTTCAACTAGGACACTTCCGAGGTATTTAAATGTTTCCACTCTCTCTATATCAGCACCGTTTAATGTAAGACGTGCTCCTGCGTGATCCTGCCGGCCAAACACCATGAACTTAGTTTTACTCACGTTCATGTTCTCCAAGTGGAATAATTTTTAATTTCTTAATACGTCGAGTGTATATGTCAAATGTTAAATTGTAACTTGATGATTTAAATATTTTTCTTCAAAGTTCCTTTCATTTTTAGAGATTGGTGATCGTCATGCCTATGTTGATCTTCGAGACATCAGCTCTGAACAAAGATACGTGTATAGCACCATAATGAAACCATTCTCGTGGGTTCTTCAAATAGAACATGCGTTTTCTACCCGCGTCACTACTTTGAATTTTACTCTGCAATACCAGTTAAGATACCCCATATTTTTCTCCTCGTACATGACCAAAGGAATTTATTTTTCTCCCAAATGATTGACAATTTGAAGAAATGTACATTTTCTTCTGCGTTATTTTTCCCTTTATGATTTTTTTTTCACGTGAGACTTGTAATTTTATTGAGAATATTGTTTAAGTATTTAGAAATATTGTAATTTATTTAAAAAAAATATTTTTTAAAATGTTTTATTATTTTTCTACATTTGTTTCGAAATTTTTTAGTTCCCTGGGGACACGAACTGGGAGTAATAATCATAACGGCGCGTAACACTTTATCGGTTAAGTTTTCACTCGGTTTTGATTCTATATTGATCGGAATCAATAAAAAAATCATTAAGATTAGTACAATTATTAACTTGGTCGGTTTAAACATTGCAATAAGTTATTTGTTAGAGAGTTTTTTCAAAATCGTTCTCTAAACTGAGAGAATTGTACAAATTGTGGTTTAACTGACGAGCAACGATAACAATAAATACATTTAGTGACCATTAGGAAGGTAAGGATAAGTTTAAAAAAAAAAAAAAAACTAAATCTCTTTTAATATTCTTTGTACATCACCGTTTAAAGATTGTAAAATAGGTGGGCGGCTGCCGGTCAATATTCGGAGATTTCGGCTCAGTTTATGCTTTTCCGGTGAAAAGTAGCAGGGTGAAGAGAATCCTCTTTAGCAAGTACAATCCTCTTTAGTAGACTGGTAAAACTGAGAATGTATTTTTTGACGTTTTTCACTCCTTATGTGCGGCCAATCGCTCATCGTAAGCTCCTATATTGGCCCATGCATGTCGTTATGCCTTGCGAGATATTACGTATTTCGCATGCATGGGCCGGCTGACTTTTGATAGTAGCTTTCGCGAAGGCCACGAATAAGGAACATGATCCTAGCTATATTGGTCCGGATATTGGTTCTCTCCGGATATTGGTTCATTAAGATTTTACCATACTCGCTTGCGTGTACAGAGATCGGGGTTAACCTACCATACCGGGTTACGTGTGCTGTGTGCCGTTCGGGCGTACCGCGCTATCGTGCGCGCTAAGAGGCGGGCCTTTAGGGCTGATTTATTTATTTATTCAGTGAATTTAAATCAAGTGAGAGTGAGTGCAGCTCGAACGTTAAATTGTGATCAGTGCTGGTGCGGTGCGTACGAGAGTTTTGTGTACGGTCGGCGCAGACGCTAAAATGCAGGACGGGATCTTGTGCGGTCTCGTGAACGGTGTTCTTGTGCCGCGAACCCCCGCGGGCCCTGCGGCGTAAAAATGGGAGACTCCACGGACACCTGCCAAAAGAAGGCAGGAGGCTGGACCCGAAGAAGTTACCCAAATAAACAAATTTGCTTGCCTCCGTGAGGTAACAGAGGAGGCATCAGGCGTAGCGCGCAGGGTAAAAAAATACGAAATCAAAAACACCGCCGGTGGTAATCACCTTCAGTGACCTCTCACACGGGAACCTCATTGGCCTAATCCGTGAATATACAAAAGGCCAATTTGAAATTAAATACGCGGGGAAGGGGGCCGCGAAAATCAAGGTCCACTCCGTTGAGGACCACGATGGCCTTATTAAGGGCCTTGATGCAAAGAAAAAATATTTCCATACGTTCACGAAAGTGGACGATAAAACGAAACGGACAGTCATCCGAGGACTGCCAGAAATTTCCACGGAAGAGATCGCCGGTGACCTCTCCGCCCAGGGATTTCCAGCGCAAAATGTCATCAAGATGACGACCAAAACAGGCGCGCCCATGTACCTTACCCATTTTGTGAAGGACACCGACATGGGAAAGCTCAAGGTCACACTGAGGTTCCTCTGGTACTGCAGAGTGACCCTCGTCAAATACCGGCCCAAGAAAGGCCTAGGTACCCAATGCTTCCGGTGCCAGTCACTGGGGCACACCTCATCTAACTGCCATCATCGAGTCCGATGCGTCAAGTGCACCGAGTACCACCTGACGGCAGTTTCCCAAGACCAAGGAGACACCGGCTGTTTGCGCAAACTGCGGCGGGGATCACCCCGCAAATTACTCAAAATGCCCTATGAGACAAGCGTACTCTGAGTCAATCGCCCGCCGGATGGCACCGCGTGTGACGCCGGGTCGCTCATGGAGTGGCGTCGTGACGGGAGCAGGTAAGACGCCTCCTCCTCCTAAAACAAACCAGGCGACCGCGCAGAGCACCCGTATTTCGCGACCTACATTAAAATCTCGCGACCGGCATTAAAAAAGCAAAATATTATTATATTTTTATACTTAACCCGTTTTTCACTACGCATGCAAAACTATTCACAATAGAAAACAATGGTCAATTGGTGTAGGGTGTTTCCAAATATAAATATTTTATTTATCAAACAATTTAAAAACGGGATTTACTCACTAGTAATTCTGTGTGTAAGACTACGTTCAGGCGCTGTTTCACTTGCTTTCTTAAGCGCTGCTTTAGCTGAAAGAATTTTTCAACAAAGTTTTGATATATTAGAAATTTAGCTGTTAGGCTATTCTTAAAGCTTTGCATAATTTCTTATTATATTTAAAGTCTATTCCTTTTTTGTTTTAGAAGACAGTAGTTTATTTTTTGTCATTTTTACGTATTGATTTTGCTATTGCAACAGTTGTATAGGAGGGCCACTGAAAGACTGAAGGGTTTGAAAAATTCATGACTTGTTAATTTTCAATTTTTTTTACAGGTTATAGAACTTTTCTATCCCAAGATACTCAGCAGCACCTGCAGTACGCCATTTGATTTCAACACCTAGCTAGAGATAACAACAACTTTTTGAACAACTTGATAATGAGTGGTGAGGCTCATTTTCATTTAAACGGGTACAACAACAAATAAAACAACAGGTTTTTGGGTACTGAAAATCCCAGGGAATTGCATCAGCATCAATTTCATCCGCAAAAATGCAATATTTGTGCGGTGTATCGGACGTGTGCCGTCACCCTTGTGTGTGTGTGTATGTGATATGAAAAGGACACTATGTGTAGATCTTTATTATTAAACTTGTATGTTATGATATCTAATGTTCCTGTGTTTGTATATGTAAAATGCTATATGTTCTTGTATTCCATATGTTAAATGTTATATTTGTATGTAAATATGTAAATGTTTGACTCCGATCGCATTCGCGACCGCATTGGAAATAAATGACTTGCAAAGCGGGCGATCGGAGTAGGTCCAGGCTCAGTCGGCGTAAGCAAGGCCCAGACCCCGAAATTTGTTGTATTTCGCAGACAATGGGAGCTTGTGACGGCCGACTGACCATTAATATAGAGGGACCCCTAATTTTGAAATCATGTTCTGCTCACTTCTCACCTTCTGTGTTGTACTTGTAACTTCTCACTTCGAAATATATTCTCAGTAATACCGATTTAACCGTGTTTTTACTTGAGACCCGCTACCCTACATCGACTGCCTGAGAGGAATCTCTCCCTGCTCTTCTTCTTCTTATTCTGCTGGATCTTCGCTACGGAATTCGCGACGTGGATTCTTCGAGCGCTACGCGGCAACCAACAACTTTTATACAGTCTTTGTACCTGTCCGGTACATGCGGTGTTATAGCTGAAAGAGTTCTCGACCCCTATTTCTTTGAAAATGAGGAAGGTCAGTCAGAAATAATCAACGCTGTGCATAGGACAAGGCTTGAAAAAAAAAATGATTTGCTAAGAAGAGATGACTTCACTTTTAAACAGCAAAATATAAATTATACAGAACTATTAGCTTTATATGAGTGAATACTTGATTCTTCTAAAATGGATACGATGGTATTTTGGTACTAACTTTGATATATTTGAAGTGAAACGTGGATATCGAAAAATACTGATAGGAATCGAAAAAATACTGTAGAAATGCGTGCATCGAGAATGTGTTAATAAGCGGAGTGAAAATGTATGATAAAATACAGAATACAGTGATAAGGGATGAATGTGAACTTAAGGGCGATGTGTTAAGAAAGATAAATAATAGTGGACAGGAACAAATGAATGAAGAATGGCTAACAAAACGAAACACTAAAAATAAACTTTCTACCTCTTTTTATTAAGTTGGACCGGTGTTCTGTTGTCATCAGGACAGTATCTCTTGAGATGTTGAATCCAAGCCATCCTTCTATATTATTGGATGTCTTCTTGGAGGTGAGACAACTAACTGCCAGAGGATATTCCATGCATTGCTACATATAGAACCCTTGTGTTATCCATTATTTCCACCTCGCCAGTGTCTTCTGCAGTTTCTACCCCATCTCACAATATCTTCTTCTTCACACATTTCTCAGATATGAATGATTCTAACTCTCTCTCTTTCTTTATGTGTTTTGCATGTAATGGCTCTGGGGACCTTCATTTAATTTATTATGAACATACTTACTAATTTTGTTGTATCATTTTTAAACTATTAATCGAACGAATCTAAGATGATTGTCCACAGTGGTATTTTTTCACCAACTTTGATGTAGGGAAGTGAAACGTATATGTGAAAAAAATCTGAGAGGAGTCAAATAAATGCTGTGGAATAACGTGATAAAGGATGAATGTTAACTTAAAGTTAATGTGTTAAGTAAGATAAAGATAAGTACATTGAAATGGTTTGGGCATGCGGAACGAATGAACGAAGAAAACCTAACAAAATATATATGTGGTACAAATGTGAGTGAAAGGCATGTCAAAAGAATAGTGAGGAAAATCTGGTTGGATTAAGTAAATGATATTCTGAAGGAGACAAGAACTCACCAGCTATTTGTCTTCGATCTGATGGCACCTTAACAGCTGGGTGTATGAGAAAGAATCGGTGTGCTGCTAACATGCATCAGCGTGACAAAAAAAGAGGTTTTGCAGGATCCACATGTTTGTAACGACTGCAGGAGGCAGTGTTCGTCATTAACTTATTCCAGATTGTTCTCTCACAGAAGATCACAAAGTCGACGTGGTAGAGTAGCTCAAGATTGATGTTGAAATTATGAGAGGATCTTCAAATACGTGAACTAGCATCACCGACGATTAAGAATATTTTTTATTAAACACCTGGTTATGCGTCTATTTTGAGTATCCTATTTGTGGTTTGAAAAAGGATGTGGTTTGCAACAATTTTTTAAATGCGCCATAAATAATATTATCATTTAGAAAAAAGTAAACAGATTTGTCTTGGAAACTAAAAATAATAATGTTAGGATATATAAATATATTCTGTTATGTGCTGCGGTGACTCTCAAACTTTCTATGTGTATTTATCACTTTGTTTATTTGGGATAAACGTGATTATAACCTTCCCGAAAAATTAATAGAATCTTTACATATATTGGAAATCAGAAAGGATAATGTCATAACATTTAATTGTATGACACTTCTTTTATGTACAGCGGTACTTCTCAAACATTATGTGTTCAATGACCATTTTTTTTATAATTCGGCATAAATGCAATTATAACCATTCTGAAAAATGAAACAGATCTTTATTGGAAATCAGAAAGGGTAATGCCGTAACATTTGAACTTCTTAACATTTCTTCTTCTTCCTCTTGGTCTAGGTCGTATGACCTGTTTGTGACAGTGGGCTGTTCTGGGATGATGACGTCCAGCTGTCCTTCCACCTTTTCGGCGGCCTGGTAATCTCCTGCTGCTAGGGTTTTCAGTCTTAACGATTTTTGCCAGTCTTGTATCCTCCATGCGGTCCACATGATCCCTCCAGAAGCGCCTTCTGCTTCTTCCCCACCTCACTATGTCTCCAACACCACAGACATACCTTATCGTATCATTTCTGATCCGATCTTTTAAGAGTTCTGCCTGCGATGGAGCGTAGGGTTCTCATTTCCGCCACTCTGAGAAGGTTTTTGTCCTGTTGGTATCAGCTCTCGCTTCTATCCCATATGTCATGATGGGGCGGACGCATGTCTTTTATATTCTGACCTTACTTTCGGTTAGCATGAGTTGGTTTCTCCATATAGTGTCCCGCAGGCAGCCAGCCAAAGCTGTCGCTTTATTACTTTGTGCTCGTACTTCACTATACAGGTATGCTAGTTGCTGGAGATCTCTACACCTAGGTAAGTGAATCGCATGACTTGCTCGATGGGTACGTTATCGATGATCAGTTTGCATTTCTCAACATTTTTGTATGCATTAATTTTTTTATTTGGAATAAATGCCATTATAATCCTTCTGAAAAATTAAATAGATCAATATGTGAAATAAAAATTAATAATTTCATTACATTTAATTGTATGACACTTCTTTTGTGTGGATCGGTTCTTCTCAAACTTTCTGTGTCCATTGACCATTTTTTTTATTTTGTCTTAAATGTATTATGTAGTAAATTTCCTAAATGTAGTAAATGTCTCAAATGTAGTAAATGCCTCAAATGTAGTAAATGTGTCAAATGTAGTAAATGTCTCAAATGTAGTAAATGTCTTAAATGTAGTAAATGGCTCCAATGTAGTAAATGTCTAAAATGTAGTAAATGTAGTAAATGTCTTAAATGTAGTAAATGTCTTAAATGTATTATAATGCTGCAAAATAGAGAAAACTAAAAAAAATATAATGTTATGATATTCAATTGTATTACAGTTATGTTGTGTGCAACAGCGCTTCTCAAACTTTCTGTGTTCATAGATGTTCCTTTTAATAAAATAAAATGAAAATATTTTGAAAACTAAGATAAGCTGAAACGTATGTTTTTTTTTATTTTTAAACTAATTAAGTACGAAAAATACAACAATACAAAATGAAATTTTAAACCGTATAATAAGAATTACGGGGTAGGCAGAGAGAACAGTGTGCCACAAGAATATATCTCTAAATCTTTCATTCTAAACACACCAATTTCGCATCTTCCACATGCAGACATCCCGTCATGCACAATCTTCTTTTATTCATATTTCTCTCTTTATTTTCTTTCAAACTCTGATCCATTTCCTCCATCACGTTTTTATCGGTCTTCTTCTTTCACACACACCTTGCACTTTTGATTTGTATATTTGCACAGTCATTCTTTCATCATTCATTCTCTCCACGTTCTCTCGCGTCTTAGCTTGAGAGTGAACTTATCAAAGGGTGGCTCTACCGCGAAATCCCGGATGTTAGGGAGACTTGTCTCTTCGTGAAGGCTTTTGTTACTAACAAAGTACGGCGCATCCATAATGGTTCGCATAGTTTTATTTTGCAAAACCTGAAGCCCGAGTATTTCCGTTTTGCCGGTGCGAGTTTCATAACTGCCGCAAGAACTGGTTGCATTCTCCAGAGCAGATCTTCACGTCGACTTCACAGATGGATGGCGGTGGAATGCCCTGTCCAGTCCCTAAGTGGAGCACCCACAGCCTGAGGGTATGCAGCGCAACACATGGCCGAGCTCTGCAAATTGTGAGGTATCACTCAATGATGTGTGCACAAGCCGTATAATTGGATTGTTTATTCTATAAGTTATTATCTTTCTGTTTTGAGATATTTGGAAAAATGTAACAATGATTTTTTTTAAATGGTTGACTCACTCACATTATGAGGATTTGTTTTGTTATATTAATGCCAAAATTGCTAAAATAAGAGTCAATATAATTAATTGAATTTAGAAAAAAGAGACATATGAAGAAAAAGATCTGAGAATGAATGTAGAAAAATCCAAAATCCTAGTGATAGAAAAAGTAAACACGATATATGGGGGAACAATGTAGGATTGGAACAAGTTGAGGAATTCCGCTATTCGGGTAGTTACTAGTGATATCTAACGGCATGTAGCGATAGGAAACAAACCCAATAAGGGCCTTATTGTAGGAATTGTACATGAAAAGGTGTATGGATGTCGAAGAGGTGAAGGATGTGTGTCGAGATAGGAAAGTCTGGCGCTCGATCCTCTTTGCCTAACCCCACAGGTAAATTGTGTGATGGAATATATAAAGAAAAAAAATTGATGTTGGTCTGGATGATGAGATTTTTTTAGATATTATTTTTTCGGTTGTCCTTGACGAAACGTTGGTTTTTTTAAATGCCATATCTTTGCTGCAAACAATAAATGTTCCGTTTCTCCTTTCTTCGGATAACTTTTCCCCCTATTGATATTATATATATCATACATACCATCACGTTTATTCCTTGTCGGGGTAGACAGAGATGAGATAACTTTAGACTCTTCTATTTCGACGCACATGTAACGTTTCATCTTCATCTATATAGGTTATTATACAACTCGTACGATTTATCTGACTTCGTTTCCTTCTTTCATACTAACATTAAATTGATCTTTCCTTTCTTTCCATGGTCTTCTTAAATATGTGAACATCATTTCCCATTTGTCATTTTACTTTTATAAAATTTAGACTCTTTGAGGCTTTTCTTTTTTTTTCGTTCTTGTTGACAGTTAACCTGAGGGGGTATATATGGGCTTACTTTTTATTTTGTTTTCTGTTATATACGTATATACGAGTATTTTGTTTGTTTTTTATTCTAGATGTATAGGGGTGTGGGTTGAAAGCCCCCCGATGTCCTTGCGGTCGGGCTTGCCCTACATTAGTGGGGTGTATCTAGCCCGGGGGAATGTTTGTGGTATGAGCCCGGACCTTTTAATGTCTTCTATCTTAAATGTGTTTTCTACAGTTTGTTTTGAGATGTATGTGCGATACTCGGGATGTGTTTATTATAATATGATACTCGTACATATGTACACATTGTGTTGCTGTCAAGGAAACTTTATTTGTTTGTTTGAATTAATCTGAGATGGTATTTGTGGATTTGTTTTTTTTTTCTGCCATCCATTTATTTTCTGTTTTTTTCTTCTTCTTATTTTACATGTTCAAGTGTGTGGGCTGAAAAACGTCTGGTGTCCCCGTGGATGGGCTCGCCCTATATTGGTGGGGTGTATCTTGGCCGAGGGGATGTTATTAGATGAGCCCAAACCTTTTGACAGCTTCTCTCTTAAACGTATTTTCTGCAATTTATGTTTTTTTTTCTGCCATCCATTTATTTTCTGTTTTATTTTCTTCTTATTCTACATGTTAAAGTGTGTGGGCTGAAAAACATCTGGTGTCTCCGTGGCTGGGCTCGCCCTATATTGGTGGGGTGTATCTTGGCCGAGGGGATGTTATTAGATGAGCCCAAACCTTTTGACAGCTTCTGTCTTAAACGTATTTTCTGCAATTTATGTTTTTTTTTCTGCCCTCCATTTATTTTCTGTTTTATTTTCTTCTTATTCGCATTCAACCTCAATCACTTAATTTCGTATTTTGTCGTATATTCTCCCCCATGTTTCATTCGCAGTGTATCCATTTCTACAGAATTTATTCGATTTATTTCAGTTTTTCCATGTAAACCTTTCACTTCCATACATCATACTCTTATAGATCAATTGTTAAATATTTTAATTTTAATATGTTGAAGATTAAAATGGTCTAAAGCATAGGTTCCCAAAGTGGGTCTATCAGCCCCCTGAGGCTCTATAAGGAACTGAAGGGGCCATGTTGGCCCTCGAGGAAGTAGGGGGGCAACTTGCTTATTTTAATTATTTTAATAAATACCTTTATAATTTCTTTTCCAAATTGTTTTATTTTCAAAATACCGTTTTTAACTTTAAAAAATACTCTCATAGTTGCACATTTTTTTTGTTTGCAAATAACAAACTGCGAAACATGAATAAATTGGTGGCAGTGCATCAGGTTCATCCTCTCATAAGGATTATTTAATAAATACTTCAACAATTTAAGTATCAGCGTATCTTATTCATAACACTATAGATATGTAGATAAAAAATGTTCACTACATTTTTCTGTTTTATTTAATTTAAAAAAAATAAATTTTCAGGGGAACCTTGTGTATTTTTTTGCTGAAAAGGGGGTAGTGGGTCAAATAAGTTTGGTTTAAAGTTTATTGCAGCAATTAAATATTATAAATATCTTGAATATGTACGATAGGGCTCGTAATGGAGTATGATTAACAACGATATTGGGGGTGGATTATGTTTTAGCGTATACGAATAAAAAATGTACAAAATATTACACTTCAGCAAGCAAACAGTCTTAATATATCAAATCCTAAACTCTGATGGCAAAGAAATGTATGTTCCATGACGATCTGCAGATTTTATCTGTTACAGTTTTATGCTAGACTTTTACATAGTTCTATAAGATTTTATCATTATTTAGTCTTAATTGGTCAAACCTTAAGTTTCAATGGTAAGGGTAACAAAATTCCAAGAGGGTAGGAATCTAAATCCTTTCTTTTTTTATGTAATGTTATTTTAGTCTTGCTTAAAAGTGCTATGAAAATTCATGATATGCAGCATGTAAGCTACAAGAAAACATAAATTCTAATGTAAAATGATCTAAGAATAAAACTGGAATTTAACCTGGGATGGCCGCTCGCTTATCGTGAATGCTAACCGTTAGACCAGGACCACCGATGGACATCCTATTTGTGTAACAGGAGAATTCCGTGTAAAGTGGATAAAAAATGTATTTGGGATCATTTCTGTAAAATCGATAGGACTTATCTCAAGATATCAAAGTAATAGTGAATATGGCACGAAGTGAGATCAAAATGGCAGACTTGTCAACTTAGGCCTTCAATATACGAGTATATCTATACTGCAAAAAATATACTGTTTGCGCTTTGTATGCTTACCGATTTCAGGATAAATTCTCATAAACTTTTAACCTTTACATTGCCTCACTTTTTTAACATTTAAATTGTGAATCAACACACATCACACTCATTTCTGGGACACAATTCGAGGATGTGGTTTCAAATGGTCATATTTACTATAATAATTAGGAATGTTTCCCTGTAGAAAGGTTTTGAGAAGGGGTGGCACCATGAAGTTCTGATTTGTCTCCACTCAATTTTTTTGTAGAGATACCTAAAAATGTCAAGTATACGCAAATAATTCAATGACTACGCTGCAATTGAAACCAAACTTTCGTCAAGAGATCGAAACGATACCTCGGGAAACGAGTGTGCCTCCATTTTTTTCAGCAAGATTACAGTCGACAATTGTTCGTTCGTTGCTGGGCCTCCTAGTCGAGGACCCCTCTCCATTCCTACGTCAATTCACTTGAAAAGCGAAGCTGTGCCGTGGAGTTTTTTTTTTCAGCTAGTGAGTCGTTGCACACCAGCCATTTCACCGACCATACACCGTTGTCTTGGATTCGATTGCACATCGAAGTCGAAGCACACCGGTGTTTTTTTTTTCTTTTTTTTTAAATAATATATGTAATCGTAGTCATACGTTTTCTTATACCCCCGAATACTAGGCGTAAAAATACCTGTGTCATTCGAGGGGAGTAGCACAGCGCTGGGTTTGAACCGACGACCTTCCGCACAGAAGTCCAGTTCGTTACCGCGCGTCCACGCACCTCATTACTTAAATAAAAAACCAAACAAAAGGTTGCTGAAGCAGATTCATTTAGTGACTCTGGAATAAAGGTAACTTGTGATATAGAAAATATTGGGAATGAAGGTTGGTCATAGAAAATAAAATAATTACTGACTTAGATAAGACAAAGAGTTTCGCAGGTAAAAGGATTTAGAACCTGCCGGGATAAGGGTATAAAAGATAATTCTTTACGTTTATTCTCGTTAATTATAGTATTCATAAATTTCGTACAAATCAATAATAACACTAGTTAACAAATTTGAACTTTTTGTCTGTAACAGAGATTAAATTAGACGATTCTTACTAAATCGACCCTGCTGATTACGAAAATTGCAGTGAAAAGTTTGTAACACGTAACATTTTTGTGTAACAGAAGGGGAGTGTTTTAATAAAATAAATACGTTTTTGCGCATTTAAAAAGTCGTCATTACAACAAGGAAAATAAATAAATTCCTCAAATACAAAATTTTGACACAGAATACAGTGTTGTTACATAGGAAAATAAAAAAAGCAGAATAAAAAAGTATTACCATAAGAAAAATTTACATATACCATTTTTTTGTTAAAAAATAGCCTTTTTTATAAAGTTGATCGAATCAACTTTTTTTTAGATTGTATATTAAATTGAATAAAAACTCAAATTAGATAACTAAGAAGCCCCCTAAATTACAGTAAACAGCCATGAACAGATTACTAGCAACATTTTTTTGTTAAAATATGAAATACATTATTTTGTTAAAATATTGAAGTACGTGTCACCTTCTCTATAAAAAAAATCAACTGTAGTCCCCTATCTTATTAGAATCTCACCTTCCTTGATATCATTGTTCCATTCTGTGAGTATTCTGATGGAATATTTCCACTTGTTTATTTATCACTTAGAACTCCTAAGTTCTCTGGGCAAAAGTCTAGATGGGAATGTGGTAAGTGTATTTTCAGTGACATTCTAGATTCTGATAACTGCAAGAGTTCTTGTACAAGTTGTTCGCAATTGTCAGCTTTATTTTTACCTAGGAAACCACTAACAACTCTTTCAAAGGCTTTCCAAGTTTCTAGTTCTTCAACACTTAATTTTTTTCCAACTTTTCATCTTTCAAAAGTTTCAGCTTTAGTCAAAAACTAATTTCAGGTTTTTCTCTTAAAAGGTACGTGATGGAACATTTTTAAGTTCATATTCATTATCAGCACACAAAAATTGATCTAAAATGGCTATTTTCACCCTTGTTACAATCCATTTTCACCCTTGTTCGAACTTCTCATCTTTCAAATGTTTCAGCTTTAGTCAAAAACTAATTTCAGGTTTTTCTCTTAAAAGGTACATGATGGAACATTTTCAAGTTCATATTCATTATCAGCACACAAAAATTGATCTAAAATGGCCGTTTTCACCCTTGTTACAATCCATTTTCACCCTTGTTCGAACTTTTCATCTTTCATATGTTTCAGCTTTAGTCAAAAACTAATTTCAGGTTTTTCTCTTAAAAGGTACGTGATGAAACACTTTCAAGTTCATATTCGTTATCAGCACACAAAAATTGACCTAAAATGGTCGTTTTCACCCTTGTTACAAAAACCTTGTTAACTAGTGTAATTTGAATATTTTTTGCGACCCTTATTTTTTGCGCGGTCATGCACTTCATAGCGTCGACATCGGTGGTCATTTAAAATTTTTTTAATTTTTTTATTTAATCTTAAACGTTGTTACACATTTGCGGTAACTAAAGTTGGTTATCATAAACCATTGTTAAACTATGTTTTTTTTTTCAAAAGTTAACTTAACATATCACTCGACTCGAAAACACGCAGGGCTGTTTTTTGTATATGATTTTATTTAACTTTTTTGTAAAGGGTAAGACCGTTAAAAATAAATACATCATTTATCAAAGGTTTCTGCTTTAATTTTGTGTATCTCCAAATGAGAGTATTTCTTTAAAAAAAAAAAAAAACACTTTGGTATTCCACTAATTATATTATTACCTTCTACCTCCTATTTTAAAGCTCTCTTCCGGCGGAACCTTTTCGCCAATGGAGAGCCTCCGCTCGAGATAATTCCGCCAGAAGAGAGTCTTTCTGACTAAAAAAAGCCTCAACCCGAGAGAATTCCACCTCAAGAGAGACTCGGGATAGGAGGTAGAAACACGTGGATTAATAAAATTAGCGGCGATTAATGTAACAAGTAAAATAAAATGTAACAAGTAAAATAATTAGCTTAATGTAACAAGTTAAATAATTAGCGACGATTAATGTAACAAGTAAAATAATTAGCTTAATGTAACAAGTAAAATAATTAGCGGCGATTAATGTAACAAGTAAAATAAAATTAGCGGCGATTAATGTAACAAGTAAAATAACGACATAATTCATTGTTAAATATTATAATAAATCAATTTTCATCGAAATCACTCTGTACAAATCATCTAAATATTTTTATTAATACTTCACCACAAAAATACCCTGAGGTTGCTCCTCAAAGAGCAATGAAATTTAATAGCTACGTATCATTGAATTAGTGCCTCACTCAAGAAACCACAAAGTCTTGAAGAATTGTATACTAGATTTGAATTAAATCATTAAATCAAACTTTATTTGTGAGACTGGTGTGCGTGTGTATTTTTTATTTATATTTAACCAATTGTTCATTCGCTCTAATAATTTGTGTTGCTAAGTCATAAATGGTAAACATTGGCTAGCCAACCTGTTAATAAAATGACTTATCGATGTGTGCACCCACCGTACGTGTATTTATTGAAAAAAATTGTTTTCAATCAAAACCAAGAATGCAAGAAAAAAATCCTCCTAAACTCAACAATATCAACATTAAAAATATCCACCAAAGTAGGCATGCAATTCTCAATCGTTTTATTCTTACGATTGATACATTACGACGTGCAACAGTCGTGAGCTATTTCATATTAACACTTTTTTAATTTTACACATGACAATAAATATACTCGTAATTTACGAAAAAACAACAGGTAATTGAATTCGGACACACAATTTTAATGGATCTGGGTTTGTTGCCTTTCATTTGTCGTGTCCTCAGTAAACTAGATTTTGGCCTGTATCTCACTGAGGACATATAGCATGAAAAAATAAATTGATACTTTTTTCCGATTTTGTATTATATAAAACCCCGTCGCACATTCTCATCAACCTGACAAACAGTGACACTCAATTATACAGGGTGTCCCAAAGGGCAACGTCAAACCGGTATCGAGGAAGAGGCCAGCTTATGAGGGTTCAGAATTTAAATTTTTTTTTTGAAAAAGCCTTATACTTTTCGAGTCATAGGCATTTCTTCGAAAATTGTAAAAGTAGCTACCCTGAGGCGAATGTTTGTATATTGTGACTAAAACTTGCCATATTTTATGATTTTATTGGTTGAATCGCAATCCTAGATAGCCCTGCTATTAGTCGGAGTCAGATATAAAACAAAAAAAAAATTGCACGTTTGAAAAAAAAATTGTTTTTGTCCGATCGTAAAAAATGATGTTTTTTATCAGCCAACTTTAACTCATCATACTGTAAAAATAATGTACTACGCTAACCTGGCAAGTTACATCAAAAGTTGGCCTGTTAAATTAGGATTTCAAAATAGTACAATACATATCTACTACTCCTTTAAAAATAATTTTAAAACATTAATTTCTGAAATTAAAGATTGAATTAAAAAATTTTGAGCGAGACAAACGATACTGCGCTTGCACTAGTTAGAGGAATACAGCTAGTGTCGCCATTTTTGATATGTTATATCTAGTTCCTGTCAAAAATGGTGTCTTACTCTAACTCGTTCATGCGCCGTATCGTTGTCTCGCTCAAATATTTTGAAGTCGATCTTTAATTTCAGAAATTAATGTTTTAAAATTATTTTTAAAAGAGAAGTAGATATGTTTTGTACTATTTTGAAATCCTGACTAAACAGGCCAACTTTTAATGTAACTTGCCAGGTTAGCGTAGTACATTATTTTTACAGTATGATGAGTTAAAGTTGGCTGATAAAAAATATTATTTTTTACGATCGGACAAAAACAATTTTTTTTTCAAACATGCAATTTTTTTTTGTTTTATATCTGACTCCGACTAATAGCAGGGCTATTTACGATTGCAATACAGCCATTAAAGTCATAAAATATGGCAATTTGTAGTCACAGTATACAAACATTCGGCTCAGGGTAGCTACTTTTACAATTTTCGAAGAAATACCTATAACTCGAAAAGTATAAGGCTTTTTCAAAAAAAAATTTTAAATTCTGAACCCTCATAATCTGGCCTCTTCCTCGATACCGGTTTGACGTTGCCCTTTGGGACACCCTGTATTAGTATACATCACGCGAAATCAAACTCCTCACACTTCATCACTTCAGACAGACCAAAACATTCATCCCACAATATACCGCACACAATAAAAAAAAAAACAAACAAAAAAATATATATATATACAATATATATATATGTATAAAGATATAAATATAAGACAACAAAAAACATCACACTCAAGAGCTAACAAAAACCTCTCCTACAAGGCATTCCTCTTGCAAGCCCAAGTACTCAAACTCCTGTCGCAATAAAAACCACGCTCAACCAACATTAAATTTGTAAAAGGTTCCGTGTGTTTCTAGCAGGAGTATGAAAACCAATTTTACCCAATATATCTGGGTTATCAACAATATTATGAATAAGCCTCCTTTCAGAGAGTTTAAAAAGGGTGTATTTTTATAGATCATACGCCAATGTGAATTAATTCATATATTTCTCCCAAGATCGAAGGTAAACAGAACACTTTATGTTATATACAATAACCGCGCAATATAAACAGTCGAAAAAAATATTTTTACATAATGGTGTGTTGGTGCCCACCTTGATGCATGGAACTGAACCTTGGACTTGGCAGAATAATAATAAGAGTAAGATAAATGCTGTCGAGAATGTAGAGATGTGTGCACTAAAGAAATATTGTGTAGTGCCAGTTTGAAGGAAGGTGGAATGAATACATCAGAAATGAATGCATGGATAAAATTGATGTTTTAAATAAGATAAAGTAAGGAGTTTTAAGATGGTTTGGACCTGTGGAGAGAAAGGACGATGGAAACATGACTAAGCGAATATAGAAGTCAGAAGTACAAGGTGTGCCTAGAAAAAGTAGACTGAGGAAAACGTGGCTGGACCAAATGGTTTGGACATGTGGAGATGCTGAATGAAATAATGATTAGGTGAATATATAAGTCAGAAATGCAAGGTGTGTGTGGAAGATGCAGATCGAGAAAAACTAAGCTGGATCAAATGGATCCGATTTTCAGAGGTCAGTGAGAGAGAGTATAAATAATAGAAGATTGTGTATGACAAGATGTATACATTTGGACAAGGTGAAAGTTATTTACTTGGGTACAAAAAGTTTGGAAATCAATCATCTCTGCCTGCTCCGCCGACCAATAAAAAAATGTTTATTTATTTTTAATTGATAGTTAAGGTATGTACTCGTATTAACACTATGAAGGTTTAAAGACATAATTTCTTCATTCAAACACTGTTTATTACACTTCATATAACCCAACTGGTTTCAAGGTTTCTCCCTCATCCTCAGGAGTCTTGTTTGTGTTCCCCTGATGATGAGATGAACACCTTGAAACCGGTAAGGTTATACCATTATATAAAGTGGAATAAAAACAGTGTTTGATTAAACAAATTACATAAAAAATGTTTGTTAACTCTGAATTGAGAATATAGACTGCATTCTAGAGCACTCGTGCCGTCTGCGTGAAAATAATATAAATATTGACCATTACTTTTTTTTTGTGCATAAGTGAAACTTTGCAATGGCTGTAAAAACTTGTATTTGCTAAGGCAAAAATACTGCCTTAACCTGTGATACTAGATTGACTGATTGTAATGATTTGTACAAATACTGTGAAAATTTTTATCTATTGATAGATTAGCTATACAAGGTTGGCCAAGGTTGTTTTATTCTGGTTCAGTCCCACTTTTAGCCATGGACATCAGTTCTGAGGGGACCGAACTGCAATAAGAGAATTTAGGGGTGGCGAGCCCCACCCCCCACAAAATTTAGGAGAAGGCGAGCCCCACCCCCCACAAAGTATAAAAATATGGGCAATAGACAAACAATCTATAAAACGAGGACTTGCCGTTTCTTTGTTTTTAGACGGCCATACACCAGCGACACATATCAGCTGTCAAACAGACATAAACAGACATAATAATTAAATAACTGAAGTGCCGGCTTACAGGTTTCGATTGGGTAAATAACTGAAGTGCCGGCTATACAGGTTTCGATTGGGTAAATAACTGAAGTGCCGGTTATACAGGTTTCGATTGGGTAAATAACTGAAGTGCCGGTTATACAGGTTTCAATTGGGTAAATAACTGAAGTGCCGGTTATACAGGATTCGATTGGGTAAATAACTCAAGTGCCGGTTGTACAGGTTTTGATTGGGTAAATAACTGAAGTGCCGGTTATACAGGTTTCGATTGGGTAAATAACTGAAGTGCCGGTTATACAGGTTTCGATTGGGTAAATAACTGAAGTGTCGGTTATACAGAATTCGATTGGGTAAATAACTGAAGTGCCGGTTATACAGGTTTCGATTGGGTAAATAACTGAAGTGCCGGTTATACAGGATTCGATTGGGTAAATAACTCAAGTGCCGGTTATACAGGTTTTGATTGGGTAAATAACTGAAGTGCCGGTTATACAGGTTTCGATTGGGTAAATAACTGAAGTGCCGGTTATACTGGATTCGATTGGGTAAATAACTCAAGTGCCGGTTATACAGGTTTTGATTGGGTAAATAACTGAAGTGCCGGTTATACAGGTTTCGATTGGGTAAATAACTGAAGTGCCGGTTATACAGGTTTCGATTGGGTAAATAACTGAAGTGCCGGTTATACAGGTTTCGATTGGGTAAATAACTGAAGTGTCGGTTATACAGAATTCGATTGAGTAAATAACTGAAGTGCCGGTTATACAGAATTCGATTGGGTAAATAACTGAAGTGCCGGTTATACAGGTTTCGATTGGGTAAATAACTGAAGTGCCGGTTATACAGGTTTCGATTGGGTAAATAACTGAAGTGTCGGTTATATAGAATTCGATTGGGTAAATAACTGAAGTGCCGGTTATACAGAATTCGATTGGGTAAATAACTGAAGTGCCGGTTATACAGGTTTCGATTGGGAAAATAACATACTCGTATTAACATAAACACAAGAGATGCCAGTACATGTCCCAAATTAAAAACATACATTTAATTTATATTCAACTAAAACTCATGTTTTTTTAGACTGGTGACTTTATTGTTTTTTCTCGACATCTTTCGGTTCAGCAAACGGTAACAAGGTACAGTGGAACCTCTCATAACGAGCACCTCTCATAACGAGTAATTCGCATAACGAGCTAAACAGATTGTGAAAAAAATGCTCCCTTAACGAGCGACATTTCGCATAACGAGTGACACTCACTTGTGAGCCGGGACTTCCGCGCCAGTGCGCCAGTCTCTGGTTAGCACTCGTTCCGCTAGCACGTTAGTGTCACATGTGATCACACATTTTTCCAAACTTGTGTTCAGACATTATTTGTATTTTTTTTGTGCAAAGTTTAATAACCCTTGCAAAAATGTCCCTGAAGAAAAATCCACAAGAAGACAGCCATAAGAGAATAAAAGTAACTATATAAATGAAACGTAAAATCATTGAAAAGCGAGAACGAGGTGTGAGCGTGGCTGATCTAGCGCGCACATACAATCGGTCTGCATCAACGATTTGCTCTATCCTCAAGAACAAGGACAAAATTAAGAAAACATATGCTTCAAAGGGAGTATCAAGAATGTCTACGAAACGGTTACCTATTCTTGATGATGTTGAAAGGTTGCTTCTCATATGGATAAACGAAAAGTAATTGCAAGGCAATACTATTAACGAAAACATCATTTGTGAGAAGGCGAAAGTTATTTTCGCCGATCTCGTTAAGAAGACGCCAGAATCATCAACTGCCGAAAAAGAAGTACAATTTGAGGGAAGTCATGGATGGTTCGAGAAATTTAAGAGAAGAACCGGCATCCACAGCGTTGTGAGGCACAGTGAAGCAGCAAGCTCTGATACAAAGGCAGCAGAGAACTTCATCAGCGACTATAAGAAGCTCGTAGATTCTAAGGGTTACCGGATTTTACTTCTAGTAAAAAAGAATGAATTTTTTGTCATAAAGTCATAAATAAAAAACTAGTTATTTCGATTTTTATATTGTTATGCAAATTGAAATCGCATTCCGGGTTGTTACGCTCCTTAACAATTTATTAGTATGTAATTTTATTTGAATAAACGTTAAAAATATAAAAAAATTGAGTATTTTTTTCGGCATGGAACGCATTATCGTATTTTACATTGATTTATATGGGAAAAATTGTTTCGCTTATTGAGTGTTTCACATAACGAGTAAGATTCTGGAACGAATTATTCTCGTTATGAGAGGTTATGATTATAATGAAAAAAGATAGCTAAATATTGAAGAAATAAATAATGGTTTCCTGCGAATTGTTTGTGTTACGTTGGTTGATTTTTTCTCCCCCCCCCCCCCCCTTCGCCCAGTCTCTATCATCTTATAATTGCTAATTACTGAAAGATTTTCAACAACAGATATAAAAAAATACTTAAGTACTTTTGGCATGTTAGAAAAAATGATGATAGTGTGTAGAAGCTGATGATAATGTGTAGAAGCTGATGATAGTGTGTAGAAGCTGCTGAAAGCGGGGACAGTCGAGGAAAGACTAGCAAGAGGAATATGTGAAGCACTGCATTCAACATATCTCAAGACCGGAAGGAATGAAGAAAGGTGGTGCGACGAGTTCGACGTATAGAAGAGTACAGAGTTGCATGCCAGCGCGGTAACGCACTGGACTTCCGTGCGGAAGGTCGCCGGTACGAAACCCGCACTGTGCTTCACCCCTCGATTTTTTTCCGCATAGTATTTGGGGTTATAAGGATACCTATGACTTCAGTCATATTTTATAAAAAAGAGAGCCACGCGACGAAGAAGAATATTCTAAAAGAAAAGAAAAGAAAATGGAGTATTAAAAAAAAGTGGGTATGCTTTTATTGGAACGTGGTTGTAGCAAAAGATTTGTGCTAGAATTAAATGGAGGGGATAGTATTATTTCTGCCTACCCCAATAAGGCCATGTTGTGATGATGATAATAATGTATACATACAGTAGGTACAGGCGTCTTAGAAGAATGGGCTAGGTTAAGGTTAACAGAGAGAATCGTATCACACACTTGAACAATAGCGAAATTGCTTGAATAATAGTCGATGAAATATCGATGTCTGACGATGCCCCCGGGCGGCGAGACTGGTCGCGGCAGACTCTTCACAGCTTGCGGAGCTTTCACATTCTTCTCTCGGCTGGTTGGGGCATACATGGATGATGTCGTAGTATGGGGTTCTGTTCGACTGAATCGTGATTCCGCGAATTTATGGCGGGGGTTTTAAACCTCAGGCCCGCGAATAATAAATTATATTCCATATTTTTTTTATACGAGTATATTAAAAAAAATAATGTAGAATTAACTAATTAAGTGATTTTATAAACTAATAATTTATTTAAAGATTTTATATACTAATGATTCATTAAAAGGTTTAATATAATTATAATTCATTAATGGATTTAATACAGAAAATAACCATTAGTATATTTAAAACAGTAATAATTTATTAATATATTTAATAAAGTAATATTTATTGATTAGCTTAAATACATAAATAATTAATTAATATATTAAATAACGTGATAATTCATTAATATATTGAATACAGAAAAAAATTATTAATAGATTTATTGTAATTTGTTTTATGAAACACTGTTTATTCCACTTTTTGTAAAGTCTTGTTTGTGCTCCTCTGTAGACGAGATGAAAGCCTTGAAACCGGTAGGGTTATACCGTTACAAAAAGTTGAATAAACAGTGTTTGATAAAACAAATTACAATGTCTCTAAACCTCCACAACGTTAATGCCTTAACTATAAATAATATAATAGATTTAATATAAATTCATTAAAATATTTAACACATTAAAAATATTGTGATTTATTAAATACAGTTTTAATAAATTATTGATTAATTGAAACATTAAATGAAGTAATAATTCATGAAAGACTTAATACAGAAATAGTTTACTGAAATATTTGACAGAATAAAAATTTCTTAAGAGATTTAATATAGTAATAATTCAATTATATATTTTAAATTGTAATATTTTATTCATAGATTAAATACAGTTATAAGTTATTGAAATATATAATACATTATTAATTTATTAATATATATGAAATATACTCATAAAAATAATAATTTATAAAATATATAAAACATCTTTAATATATCATCAGATTCAATATAGTAATAAAATAATAATTTATAAAACATATAATACAGCATTAATATATCATCAGAATCAATATAGTAATAAATAATAATTTATAAAATATATAATTCAGCTTTAATATTTTATCAGAATCAATATAGTAATAAATAATAATTTATAAAATATATAATACAGCTTTAATATATAATCAGATTCAATAAAGTAATAAATAATAATTTATAAAATATATAATACAGCTTTAATATATCATCAGATTCAATATAGTAATAAATAATAATTTATAAAACATATAATACAGCTTTAATATATAATCAGATTCAATATAGTAATAATACTTTAATATATTTAATACAGTAATAATTTAATAATATATTTAATATAGTAATAATTTTTCGAAAAATTTGATCCAGTTTTGATTTATTAAAACGTGTAGAGTTAATAACATTTTTTTAGATTTAGAACAGTAATAATTTATTCAAATATTTTATATTGTTATAATTGATTGATATATTTAATGCAATAATACATACCACAACGCACTCCTCTGCTGGGGTAGGCTGAGAGTCTGCCTTGGATTTATATGCACTCGTACATTCATGGAGCAAATAAAATACATAGACATACGTGTACATACATACGTATGTGTCACGCCATTACCCTGTCGGGGTAAGAAGATAGAGCAGAGCGCCATACTTTCCTATCTTGACACACATCCTTAGCCTCTTTTACATCCAAAGACCTTCAATTACGACATTTACGATTTGTGTACTTACCTTTTTTTATTTCCCTCTTTTAAAATATCATATACTTACTTGATCACACCTTCTTTGGTAGATTTCTTCCCACCTTCCACTCACATTTGATCAGTATATTTTGTGTTGTTAGCCTTTCTTTGTTCGTTCGTTCCACATTCCCAAACCATCTCAGCGTGCTCTTCTCCATCTTGCTCATCAACACTTCAGCTTGAAGTTTACATTCATTCCTTACTCTCTCATACATTGTCACTCCATGTTTTATTTTCGATTCTCATTTCTGCTCCGATCAGCCTTTTTCCACCTACTTTCCCACACATTAAAGTTAGCGCCAAAATATTATTGTGGACCTTAGCAGATTTTGATAGATCCAGGTTTGAGTTCATGGATATAGGTGTCCATTAATATTTCATTTTAAACTTTTTGACTCCTGTAGGGAATCGAATGCAACATCTCTGACTCGAGAGCATCCCGTCGAGTGTGTTGCACACAGTGTTACCAGCGATGGCGGTGGCAGAACGGCGCGTGAATATAATTACCGGTGCGGTCGCTTTTTTGCACGACGCTGAAGAGAAATTCGGAACAATTTCACTTTGCCGCCACTGCTGGTGACGGACAAACTGGTCTTCGGCGACCAAAATTGGCCCTAGGAAGAATGCTGGAGATGCAACTTAGGTCTTTGGTTGAGAAAATGAAAAATCTCAACCGAAGTTTATTTAAAGAACACTTTAAAAAATAATAAAAATAATAATCAAACTACAAAGAAACCTTTGTAGATCTTCCGATATACGATAGTAACACATTTGAATTTAGGTATAGTGTATGTATTCGCAATATAACAAAGGTAAAAGACGTTATAAAGCTGTGCAAAAGAATGAAGTGGCAATGGGCAGGACACGTAGTCAGAATGTTAAACTCCCGATGGACATCCGAAATAATCCAAAGGTATCCAAGAGGCATAAAGAAGCCCAGAAGAAGACCGAACGTACGCTGGATAGATGAAATCAGGAAGCATGGCAGCATCACATGGCACCAACGAGCAAAAAAAAAACGAACTATTTAGAGTCAACTTGGGAAGCCCTTCATCCATCTGTGGATCGACTCTGGTTGACAATGATGATGATGTTGATATGTATGTAGTGTTCATATACAATCATAAATTTAAATAAGACCTCCTTAAAAGGTTTAGGATCTTATGGTATGATTCATTTGGCCTCTCTCTCTCTCTTGCACATACACACGCGCATACATACACACTCACAGACACATACGGGAAGATGACGCACCCCTTCAAAAACTCACAGGGGTAGTTTGATTTTGGTACCACATATACATATTTGTTCAGAGCTACTTTCGAAAAGAACTTTGAAGAAGAAAAAAATGAAACGCTGAAGTGCAACACTATGAACAGAATGATTCGCGATATGTACGTTAGATGTCGTTTCTTATCATTGTAACTGTACAACAGCACATTTAATTGAGATTGCCTGGAATTATTAAAATATTCCACACCGCCCTTGGAAATTAATTACGGAGCCACATAATGCCGAGAAGGACACTTTAAAACCACTGGTTTATTGAAATAAATATTAATTTATAAATTGAGTAAAACAGCAATTTCTTAAGGCTTCATAGTATATGACATAAATAATTTTAGCTTGTTGAATAAAATGAAGGAGAGAACTCCTAGTTGGTTTGGGCATTTGGCACGAATTGTTAAGAAAGCTTATCATTACAAATGCAAATATGAGTGGTAGAATTGTGAGAAGAAACGCAAGGAAAATATGGTTGGAACAAGTGAATGATATTAAAAAAGGAGGAAACGTAAGAATCAGAAAAATCGAAGAAATTGTATAATTGTGGAAGAACCTAAGGATGTATGACAAGACAGGAAAGTCTGGTACTCTGTCCGTTTACCTCAATAGGGAAATGGCGTGATGGTTAATATTTATGTATGAATTATATAAAAATATGCGTACTGTATATTTGATTTATTTTTTAAGCTCAATTACCAAAGTAAAATTTTATATAAGTAGTAATTTTTCACTAACTGGGGATGTGTAGCAATTTAGCCACACGTCAAGGAGTCCTTCAGTGAACAATTTGGAAACCTTAGATGTAAAATTTACCTCAAATTTTATGGTGGTTTTATAAAATTATTGATCCAATTAATACAATAGTTTTCAATGCTTTTAAATACTATTTAAAATTTAGATAATTTATTTATATTTATGTATCTTAAATTTTATGTTCACAATCCATATTAATTTAAATATGACACGTATTTATTTATTAAAACTGTCGTATTTATTTATTAAATTAAAGACTATCGTATTTATTTATTGAAACTGTCTAAATATACGAGGAAATGTCAATAAAGTCGCGAAACGAAGAGGAAATTTGTTTTTTTTTCCTTTTCAATATATTTACCATTAACTCTAATACATTTTTCAGATCTTTCAATAAGCTTATTACCCACCTTTGTACGGGTGCATTATCATGCAAAAGCAGCACCCCTTTTGCCTGTTTTCCTCTCATTTTTTCCTTTACAGCTTCTTTCAACTGCATCAGCAGACCAGATTAGTACTCTCCAGTTATTGTGATGCACTTATCTTTGTAATCTATCAGCATCCCAAAAATCTTCCGCATCCCAAAAAAATTTAATCATACTTTTTCTAGCCGTTTGAACTTCTGAGGAGGTTGTGTGCCCTTTTTATGCCACTGCATGGACTCTTGCTTCGACTCAGGCTCAAAATGGTGAACCCAAGTTCCTGTATTAATTTGGTTCATGATCTCATCTTTGTTGTTTTTGCAGAGGTCTTAAACTGTCGTGAACATTTTACGTGTTGTTGTTTTTAAGTGGCGTAAGCATTCTGGGTACCCACCTTGCACTGACTTTTCACATTCCAAGATGCTGATGGAGGATATTGAAAATGGTTGAAGGTGATACTCCAACCTTCTCTGTAAGGTGTTGCTTCTTTTGGCGGGCATCTTTCAGCATAAGCTTTTCAATTTTTTGGACGATGTTTGAAGAAGTCTCCTAAACAGACTATCCTTGTTTGTGTCCTCCATCATATTGAAATACGGGCAGTATCATAACTAGAAGTGTATGTAGCTATAATCATATCATCATCATCACTGTCAACCAGGGTCTCCCCAAGTTGACTCCAAGTAGTTCGGTTTTTTGCTCGTTGATGCCATGTGATGGTGCCATACTTCCTGATTTCGTCTATCCAGCGTACATTCGATCTTCTTCTGGGCCTCTTTATGCCTCTTGGGTACCATTGGATTATTTTGGATGTCGATCGAGAGTCTGACATTCTGGCTACGTGTCCAGCCTATTGCCACTTCATTCTTTTGCACACCTTTATAACATTTTCTACCTTTGTTATATTGCGAATCCAGGTGTTTCGTTTACGGTATCTTTTATATTAATAAATACATATAGGCACATTGATAGCAATATAGCACGTACATACTCGTATATAAATATATTCCAAAACCGCACATACTATGCGTATCCAGAAAGTAAGTGTACTGAGGCTCTCACGACCAGATGGATTTTATTTTCGACATGTTGGCTACACTTTCGTGTAGCCTGACCCTTCCCCTCCACAACGAGACCGGTTCGAGGTGAATACGTTGAGAAGTGTCGACGCGACAATACGTTTCGTGAAAAATGTCAATCCAATCTCCCGCCAAGTGCGAAATACGCTGCGTCATTTGTTATCTCGTTTGGAAGGGAAAACCTCCGGTTGAGGTTTATAATGAGGTGAAAACTGCATATGGTGATAAAGCTATGAATCGTACGAGTGTGTACAAGTGGTGTCGCGAGTTTAAAAACGGTCACGTCACACCTCTTCACCCTCCGCCAAAAAGTTCAAAATCACAATTTCAGCCAAGAAAATCATGGCATCCGTGTTTTGGGACTGTCAAGGCATAATTTTAATTGAATATATGCCTCAAGAGGAGACCATCAACTCTGCAAGATACTGTGAGACCCTAAAAAAATTGCGGAGGGCGATTCAGAACAAGAGGAGAGGCATGCTGACAAAGGGAGTCTGCCTGCTGCACGACAATGCCAGACCACACACGGCCAACGCCACGAAGGAACTGCTTGCCTCGTTTAAAAGGGATGTCCTGAACCATTCCGCGCATTCCCCTGACCTAGCACCTTCAGATTACTATCTCTTTACCTCCCTGAACCCTCTCTGATACCCCGCTTCACCACCTGCATTGAGAGGAATGGCAACTATGTCGAAAAATAGCTTACATATGTACTACGGTAACCACGTATTTTTTTTGTTTAAATAAAAAAAATTGTAATCTACAAAAATTCAGTACACTTACTTTCTGGATATCCCTCGTACATCTAAAGATAAATAGCAGAAAATACATTTAAGAGAAAAGCCATCAAAAAGACTGGACTCGTCTCATAACATTCTCCCGGCCTAGATACACCCAACCAATATAGGACGAGCCCGGTTGCGAGTACATCAGATGTTTTTTTAGTCCACACTCTTATGCGAAAGAAAAAAAATGGCAGAAAAAATAAACTATCAAATACCACCTCAGATTAACTGTCAGCGAAAATAGAGAAAATCTGATTGGAGTCCAAATTCATCAAAATAAAATCACAAATAGAAAACGATGTTCACATATACAAACTATTAGGTGTTAACATAAGTTGTGTCCGTTTTTTATCAATTTAAAAATGAGCACCAAAAGTCAAACAAAATGGTAAATGTTATAAAATTTTCTGCTCTATAGATATTGTGTTTGCTTTTACATTACATATATTATTTTATTTGATTACAATCCTTCAAACTGGAATGTCCAGTAGACGAAAGTGAGCATTTTCGACACCTCCTTCTGTTCGCGTTCAATCGAGGAAATAAAGCTGCCAAAGCTGCTCGCGATATTTGCGAAGTGTACGGTGAATATGCTATGAATTGAAGGACAGCTCGTCGATGGTTTTTGCGTTTCAAAGACGGATAATTTCGACCTTAAAGACATGGAGCGTTCCGGACGACCAGTGGGTGGACTTCGATGAGGAGCGCTTAAACCATATTATTCATAAAGATCCCCTTCAAACATTTTTCATCACCATCTTCAAAAGTAATCTCACAA
Source organism: Odontocerum albicorne (assembly GCA_949825065.1). Taxonomy (NCBI): domain Eukaryota; kingdom Metazoa; phylum Arthropoda; class Insecta; order Trichoptera; family Odontoceridae; genus Odontocerum; species Odontocerum albicorne. Next base: position 4,937,074 of record OX463859.1, on the reverse strand, counting down.
TATCTTTGAAGCGAAAGGTCTACAACCAGTGTATTCTCCCAGTATTTAAGTGTATCACATCTCGTACTCAATTTTTTTAATCATCATTTGGTCATTTAGTATATGAACTAAATTACAGTGAATTTATCCATGTAAGTTATTAACTCCAGTAGTTTGTACGTTAAAAGGGGTTTCTCATCAGTTAAGTGAAATGAAGGTAAATTAAAAATAATAATAACATTGATTATTGATGAAAGATAGGAATCGAAAATACAAAGAAACATTCGTTGAAACATTCCACGATATCCATTATTTAAACATACAATGTCTATTGGGCGCTGTTACTTTTTTGTCACCTGTTTGATTATATATTTTTTTTAATGTTTTAGAATGTTCAAGTAATTTGTTTATTTTGTTAATTATTAAACGTATTTTTTTAATTTGGTTATTACATTTGTTCAGTCACTAATTCGAGTCAATAGGGCACTAAAATATATATACTTGAACAGTACAGTATCAAAATCTGCCAAGGTGATACAATACTGTTCGAGACAAGGTCCACAATTGTATTTTTGTACCAGCATTGGTGTATGGGAGTGAAACGTGAAAGTAGAATGAGACTGAAAAGAGTCGAATAAATGCTGTAGAAATGCGTGCACTTAGAATAATATATGGGGTGACAATGTATGACATAACACGGAATGAAGTGATTAGGGATTAGTGTGAACTTGTGTCACACTGAGATGATTTTAGAACGTGAAACGAATGAATTAGGAAATACTAACAAAACAAATACGAGTACCTTTATAGTGCCAATATGATTAGGAGGCGTGGTAGAGGAACACAAAGGAAAGTATAGTTGGATCAAGTGAATGATATTTAAACAAAAATTTAATGAAACAAGTTAGATAAATCATAGGATATGTATAAAAGTATGTTTATATCATATGTATGATATATATATATATATATATATATATAGAATAGTCGAAAGTCTTTCAGCCTACCTCGATAGGGAGGCGGCGTGATGATATGTATGTGTGCATTCGTCCAGTAAGAATTATTATTCACTTACTCGTAAAAACACATACTACAAGTATTGAATATTTTTATGAATCAATATTAGTGTTTATTTTCTTGTAGAAAAACTTTATATCGAAATCTGTAAAAAAATCGAATTTGAATTCGTCGAATCAGAGTTTTACGTTACACATATATTATTTATAAAAAACCAAGTTTCAAACATTTTGTAAATATTTAAAATTTGGATTTTTCACTGATATATTTAGTTTAACATGAAATATTTTAATACCAGCGTGATTCCGTCAATAATGCCGGAAATAAATCAAAAATTTATACACAATTTTTTTTATTGAACTAACAATTCCAATGATATTTATATTTTTTCTGTAACATTACCTCTTCTTATTAAATAAATACACTATTTTTCTGTAACATTACCTCTTCTTATTAAATAAATACACTATTTTTCATTGTTCTTTTATGTCTTATAATCATATCAAGACGTGACAGCTGTCAAATAATATAGGGAAAATATTGTAAAACATGATTTAAATATTGAATTAATACAATTAAATACGTACAAATAATTATATTTAAAAGTCAAATCTGTATTCAAATCATGTTTCAGAACATCATTATTTTTTCAATATGACAACTGTCACTTCTTGATTATTTTGATTTGGTTTCTGTAACCATCATACAAATTATAATGGCAAGAATTATTTATGTTGATTCGTAACTCGAATATATATAAAGGTGTGCAAATATACATAAAGGTGTGCAAATAATGAAATATAATACAAAAGGGGAAATGAATTCTGAATAATTTTAAATACACTTTAAACCATCACGTTATTTCCCTGTTGTGATAGAAATAGAAATCATAGCGCTAAAGTTTCTTATGCCGACATACTTCCTTCGCCTTCGCCACATACATTTCTTTGCTTTGATTCTTTCAAAATTTCATCCCCTTTGCCAACGATCACGATCCCCACCACATCATTTACCACGACCCTGATTCGTGCTTGTATAACAAATTTATTATTCAGTGTTTCATCCCCCATCCCTTAAATACGTCTTAATCAACTTTAATTTTTTTTTATAAATATAAATATATAATGATAATAATAATATGATTTTTCCAGATTTAGCAGAAAACACAGTACAGACCTGCAAACTCCATATATAAAATTTACTTGTACATTATATATGGTATTACGAGTATATCCACACAACGTGCAATTATTCTCGAAACTTGTCCATATTTTTTTAATAATTTAAGGAAAAAAATATAATATAAAAGAGGAGAAGCAAACAAGAAAAAAAATTAGAAATAAATTGCATCATTAAACATACAATCGTTATTGAAATACTTAAATAAAAATAATAAATAAAAATGTTTAACTAAATACTTCAGAAAAAAGGGGATTAAAAAAACTTAAGAAGAAATGAGTTTATAAACAATAAAGTTCAAAAATACTCATAAGTGTTAAAACTAAAAAAAATATAAGTTTTAAAAATAAAAAAAGTGTTAATAAACTAAAAAGTTTCGAAAAAAATAAACAAAGTTCAGAAATAAGTATAAAAAAACTTAAAAGAAATTATGTAATTAATATTAAAAAGTTAAAACAAAAATGTGTCTTCAGACAAACAAATTGACACACAAAACAGTTTAGAAGAAACAATTTTTAAACAAATTTATTTAGAAATAAGCATTTACGATCAGATAGACAACTTAATGATAATGAAGTTTATAAGCTGTTGACTTGAAAATAAATTAATTAATAAACAATGAATGGAAGGAAAACAAAAGAATAAACAAGTTCTTAAACAAATGTCTTTAAAAAATGCTTTATAAATCAACAAATTGAGAAAAAAATTAAGTCGAAAACGTCAACAAAAAGTTCTTTACACATAAAAAAAGTTTAAAAAATATAAGCAGAAAAAAGCTCAATAAAAGAATAAATCATGTTAGACAAATACAATAAAGCGGACTCTATTGAATCAGTGTTGAAGCCTGTTTTAATATTATCAAAAATAAGTACACTTTTACCGTTTACTATTTATAAAAATAACAATAATTTCAAAGCTCGAATAACAAAATCACAACTAGTTTATTCGATTATTTATCAAATAGTTGCTGTAGGCTGTATGTCTTTAAAATTTAGATCGATGCGTAATTCTGTTTTTGATACCTCTATTTTTTTAAATTTATCAATTTTGCCATGTATTTTACTTTTTATGGATTCATTTTTCTCTAAAACAAATCTTACAACAGTTTTAGACAATTTCAAAAAATTCGATCATACAATGAAACAAATAGGAAGAAGAGTCAATTATTCAAAAATTAAATCGAACACTTGCAAAAAGTTGATTGCGTTTGGTATTATGTATAGTACATTTTCAATTTTGATTATTTTTAACGTTGGATTCATAAAAAGTAAGTTCGCTTATGTGATTATAGTAGGTGGACTCTTAACGATGTTTCGAGCCACATATTCAATTTTTTTTCAATCATTTCTGACTTATATAGTTATATGCGAAATTAATTTGTTCAACGACGAATTGAACAAAATAATTAGCGAAAAAAAAGGATTTGAAATTGTACTTAAAAAAAATACAAAATCAACACAAATTTTAAAAGAATCGAGGGATATTCAAATTATGTACAAAATTAAACAATTATGGAAAGCGTTTATAGTAATAAACGAGTCCATTTCAAATATAAACTTATATTTCAATAGAAAGATATTAATTTCGTTCGTTATCTGTTTTTCAAATATTCTGTTAAATTCATATATTCTAATCAAACTATTTTTTAAAATACTTGCTGGAGGTTCTCACAATATAAACCACATGCTATTGTACGCCATTAATTTTATGATCCATGGAATAGGAATTTTTGTAATTATAGATGATTGCAACAGCTGCGAAGAGCTGGTAAGTACGAGTATTCAATTTTATACCCTGACATTTAACCCTCCGTCGGGCGCAACTCACCTGTGAGATTAAAAATTGAAATTCTACTTACGCTTAAGCGGAAGCTTATCAAACTGAACTTTTCACTCAAACATGATTATATAACATTTGTACATTTCTTTGCACTTTTCAATAACAAAATTTTAAATTTTCTCATATTGTTTTTTCTTAAAACAGAAAATAACTAGTTTACAACATTCTCAGCCTTTTATTGGCAGCTTATCAACACAACTAATGCAATTCAGTAACATCACAATTTTTTTCAGTCATTTAATACCCACAATAGATTTGTAAAAAAGATTTAGCACAATAAAAAGTACGTGGAATTAACTGTCACATCTTCATAAGGTATGTGTTCATGTGACGAAAATAAAAGCAATAACTTAACATTAGAGAACACTACGCTAGCATTTTTTCAAACATAATTTAGAATGTAAAATTCAAATTCATTTGTGATCATAAAACGTCTTCACAAAAACAAAAAGGAGTAATCAAAATATGATGAGAAAGTTATTCCTGATCAGGCTCACGCTTAACATTTTCGAAAACATTCTTACAACAATCTTCACACACCATGCGTGCATGTTTGTATTCATATAGTAAATAACGATCAATATCATTGAACAACATAGATATACAACATAGATATACGAACTTTTGCAGGTACATAAAAAGAAATATTGAGAAAAAAAAATTAAATTTCGGAAAACAAAAATACTTACGTAATCGGGCGCAACTCATCCAGCAGATTAAATGGTCCGTCCCGGAGACCAGCGGTGCACTGGAGAAATAACAAAGACACCCTTGTGTGAGAGGGGTAGGGAGTCAGGAAGCTACTATAAGCCTCACCTCTTTGTCAGTAAACTTCGCCCATTGGCACAAAAAAAAAACAAGGTACCTCATCTCACAGATTAGATGCGCCCGCCCAAGGGTTAAACAACCTTATAAATTCCTGTTATGTAAATAGTTTGGCAGAAAACTAATATTTTTTCTTATTTTTGTTTACTTCAGTCCAGAATGACAATCTGCTTGATTAATAGGATGATATTTCTTGAAGAAAATAAGGAGATACTGTCAAAAGTAAGTAAAAAATCTCCAAACATTCTCCAAATCCTAATTGGTAAGACGCTGCGAAAAATAAATAAAGAAGAACTGGTATAAAGGTCTGTCCGGTAACAATAAGAACTGGTATAAAGGTCTGTCCGGTAACAATAAGAACTGGTAAAAGGGTCTGTTCGGCTTGTTGCTCACTCTCTATATTTAACTTCCGTTCAATTGCTGTTACCTCTTGACATGCGGAGTATTATTGCCAATACATGCAATGACGAACCACGCGCCTTCTCTGCCTACTTTAGTGGTTCTTAGTCTGAAAGATCGATTAATGGTGCTGAAAACTGATTGGATGAAAACAAAATAAAAAAACTGAAACAGGAAATTCATTTTTTAACCCTTCCTGTGATGTTTAACTAGTACACATTGCTTCTAAAAACTTTAATATATCTTTAAATATAATAAATTCTGGGTCCAGATTTTAGGTTTTCTTCCGTAATACATTTACGCATTGAATGAAAAAATAATATTAATAATAATATAATTAGCACTCATCAGAGATATTTTGTGAAAATCGGGAATAAATTCACCAATACAATCAACCGTGTGCCGGTGTGTGACGTAGGTATCTTCATTCTAAAAAAACCGCTATAGGTGAGGAATCGACGCTATTCACATCTCACTCTCACTCTACTTCGGTATATGGGAACGCAAGAAATATAATTTCACTTCTCTCGCTTAGTAGCCAGCCGGCTTTCGTTCGAGGTTGTCGCTTCGCCCGTTTTGTGAACGTCGTCCGATGTTTTTTTTTCATGTTTTCAGCAATAAAATTTCAATTATTATCACTTTTGACTTAAAGTTTAATTGGTTTAGGCGATTGGCTATGAATATTCTTATTTTTCCGATTTTAAATCGCTCATTTTTACATAACTACGTATTGATGTGTATTGAATACACATCACCGGAACGGGTGGATTTTTTTAGCACAGGAAGGGAAAAGTTAATATCCATTTTGTAAGTATTTCTCCTATTCCGCAAATATAGTTTGCTTCTAGTTAGCTTATTCGTAAGGAATAATATCAACCAAAATTCTTCTCATTCTACTAGGCGGTGCCAAGAATATATCTATAGTTCGGAAATTCTAGGATGAGTCCAGTGAAAGCTCACAAATTTGCCCCTATACAACCTTGTAACGATGTTCAGTAATTTTAATTATTTTATTTACTTTAATATAAGCATCAATTCTAATAAATAGCAATTTATTTAGGTAAATACATTACACAAGGTTGTATTGGGGCAAATTTGTGAGCTGTCACAGGACTCATCCTAGAATTTCCGAACTATAGTGTCACTCAATTAGTTTAATTACATATATCTATACTACGCGAAACTGAGTTTTTAGCCATTCCTGTAAGTTGGTATGTAGAACAGAGGGTTATTCCTTGCACGGCTATATTTATCGGGGACATATCCTTAACCCTGAGAGATCGGCGCACTGCTATAGCAGTGGAAGAAATTTGTTCTAGCCTTGTATTATAAATGAATATCATTCATTTAGAATACAAGGGTACATATTCTAAAATATATTTATGTTGTAAAAATATTTGTTTTTTGTTTTTTTGTTGTTTAAAATAAATATTTATCACGAACGTCCAAATCGTAAATATATCTCAGCACTAGATAGACAATTATATTTTTTTCTCGTAGCGCTCTCAGGCTTAAATTATACATAGATAAATACTCCACACACACATGACACAGCAGTGGAAAACGTAATCACTGACATAAAAGACGAAACACGTGGCATCCGTAAGTATTAAAAAAAAAAAATTATAACTCTGCTGCCTGCCTGCCCTTGCTTACTACGAGTAGATTCGGTAATGTTTTTTGATATTGCCTTGAAAATGAAGAGTACAACGCCTTTTTTATTGCAGCTATTATTTAAATCGATTCAACATATCAACGATCCCGAAAAGTATTTTAAACTAGTGGAATATGTATTCTCCAACAATGTTTTTTTTTACTTTACAGTTACATCGTTTTTCATTGCATATGTCTCATGTATGGCCGCAATTTACCGCACATGGATTATTTGTTATCAATAACAATCTTTATTTTACAGTGAGTATATAGTTATATTTTATTTTATACTATACTTATGTTACTTACTGTTCAACTTGGCGGTAATCTCTTCCAACCGACCAGAAATATGTTAAAGAAACCTTTACTATTTTCTACGTCTTAGTCCTTGCCTTTGCTCATGAATGACAAGGTGAACTAAAGCCTCCATTTCCTAAGAACTGTCCATGAATGACAAGGTGAACTTAAGTCTCCATTTCCGAAGAACTGTCCATGAATGACAAGGTGAACTAAAGCCTCCATTTCCGAAGAACTGTCCATGAATGACAAGGTGAACTAAAGCCTCCATTTCCGAAGAACTGTCCATGAATGACAAGGTGAACTAAAGCCTCCATTTCCTAAGAACTGTCCATGAATGACAAGGTGAACTAAAGCCTCCATTTCCTAAGAACTGTCCATGAATGACAAGGTGAAATAAAGCCTCCATTTCCGAAGAACTGTCCATGAATGACAAGGTGAACTAAAGCCTCAATTTCCGAAGAACTGTCCATGAATGACAAGGTGAACTAAAGCCTCCATTTCCTAAGAACTGTCCATGAATGACAAGGTGAAATAAAGCCTTCACTTCCGAAGAACTGTCCATGAATGACAAGGTGAACTAAAGCCTCCATTTCCGAAGAACTGTCCATGAATGACAAGGTGAACTAAAGCCTCCATTTCCGAAGAACTGTCCATGAATGACAAGGTGAACTAAAGCCTCAATGTTCGAAGAACTGTCCATGATTGACAAGGTGAACTAAAACCTCCATTTCCGAAAAACTGAGAGTTACAGCCAGATTTTTTAAAATCCAATTTGTACCTCCAAAGGCACTCTTGGAGCGTCGTCTGAGATTAACGCGTTGCATCCCTATCCTGTGTTCTAAATTGATAAACAAGACTTACGTTGAGTTCCGGTCCCATTTTTTCACGTGATTTATACCTCTTCCAAAAAAGGACACATTACTGACATGTAGTAAACATTTTTGTAAATAATTCATCCTTTAAACGATATTCTCCGGATTTCTAATATGCACAATACCCTAGATCAAGAGTTCCCAATACCTTAGATAGATGCACAAAACCCTAGATCAATCTGACGAACTGTGAGCTACATGCCTACTCCAGTTGTTCTGAACCTGAAGACTCAAGTAGCGGGGCCGAAGACAGAGTTATTTCTCAGCCATTTCCTTCAATATATTCGTATTAACCAATTCGGGTATGTCGAGGAGGGACACACGAATGAATGAATGAATACCTATATTTAATGATCCGTCATACATCAACACGCCAGACATTCCATTCAGAGGTGTATGGCCTCGCTGTAATCCACTGAACTTCCGTACTGAAGGTCGCTGGTTTGTACCCCACGCCGTGTTACCCTTCGAATTACAAAGGTCTTTTTTCGACAAAGTATACAGGGATATAAGAATACTTATGACTTCGATCATATATATACATTAAAACATACATTTTTCACTGGATGCTGAGCGTCCAGCACAGTGGCTGGCGGAATTGTTTAGCACAGTAAGGCAAGTGTCAAAAAAGGAGATAAAAATATACATGTGTGCTCCAATCGCCTCACTTCGGTGTACCATCAAATCCAGTAAACCGGTGTGGACAGTTAGTTTTTTGGTGTGCAATGGTTCACTCACTTTAAAAAAAAAAGCTTCGCTTTCCAACTTAATTGATGTTGAAATGGTGAAGGGATCCTTGACTACGAGACCCAGCAATGACGACAATATATTCTCAGCACATATACACAGATCATACAATACCACATGCGCATACAAACACGCCATTACATCAGTATGATAAATTGACCAAAGTTGTGCAATAATCATTAGTAATCTGGAGTAACAAAAATTATCAAAGACAATTTATATGGCGCCGTTTAGAGAGCACTCTCCTTAAGGGCGCTCTAACTCAGGATTCAAAGCCACTATTATTAATCGATTAAAAACATAACAAGTCAAGTGTAAGGATAAAAAGTTGGTAGGTGAATATATTTTACTAGTAACCTTCCAGTCATTAGATTTGGTTAGAAAACCGTAGAAAATTTGCAAAAGAAAGACGAACTACTAAGAAATCTTTGTAGATTTTTATACTAAGAGGTGGATTATGTTATGTCACAGAACCATTGATGGCTAAAACTTTATTATATCACGCCTTGTTGGATCGATTATGAACAATCTATTTGTTCGATGAAGACGAAATTGACCTCAAAGTTCTACACTTATTTACGTCTAATGTGCATGTTGCTTGTTGTATTATATTTTCTGGACTTTACAGATAGATTCTTCCAGTCTCTCATTTATGGTTTTATTTTACTTTTACAGATGATAGGGGCTATGACAACATATATGATCATATTACATCAGTTTCACTGGCGTTATTGATCATGCAGCCTCATATTCAGGACCATTCAAGACACAAAAATCTCACTGTGTATGTTATAAATAAAAAATAAAAACTATTCTTTCTTTGTGATATATAATGATGTTACCATAAGAAAAATTACACGAATTACTAATTATATTACTTACTAGAGTTTTTTAGTCACTTCTTAAAGTATACCAAGGATGGATCAAGTCTAATACTACTTTAGAAAAGAAAACAATAAACATTTCGCTAATATTTATGACTTGTAATATTCAAATATTAGGTCCTTACATATGAAATTGGCGTTTTGTTTGGGAGGAACATAAAGTTGATTTTTTTTTAATATGATATATTTATTTAATCAAAGTATGTACCATTGCTATCTATGCACTTTTGCCATCTCATAGGTAGTTCATCGATCCCTTTACTAAAAAAACCATTCGGACGGGAATCAATAAAATCTTTGAAGTCGGTTTGGACTGCCCCATCGGAGTTGAATTTTTTCCCTTGCAAGAAGTTATCCAAATTTCGAAAAAAATAGTAATCTGTTGGGGCAAGGTCCGGAGAGTACGGTGGATGTCTTAGACATTCCAATTGAAGCTCTTCTAATTTGGTAGCCGTCTGTTGTGCAGTGTGTGGTCTAGCGTTATCATGAAGCAGCAGTGGCCTAGAGCGATTAACCAGCCTCGGTTGTTTAGCAGCTAGCTTTTCCATCATGGTTTGCAGTTGCTGACAATAGACATCTGCCGTAATCGTCTGGCCAGATTTAAGAAAGCTGTAGTGAACGACACCAGCACTAGTCCACCAAACGCTCACAAGTAACTTTTTTGGAGTCAATTTTCGCTTGGAGCATGGTTTGGCTGGTTCGGCAGGGTTCAGCCATTGCGATGAGCGCTTCCGATTATCATACAGGATCCACTTTTCATCACAGGTAATGATTCGATTCAAAATCCCTTCATTATTGTGCCGGTTGAGTAATGCAACGCAGCAGTCAACGCGCGTTTGTTGATTTGCTTCACTCAATTCGTGAGGTACCCACCTTTCAAGCTTTTTCACCTACCCAATTTGCTTCAAGTGGATTAAAACAGTTTTATCACTAACACCGCAGCCTGCAGCTAACTCGGACGTGGTTTGCGATGGATCCGCTTCCACAATAGCCTTCAATTCTTCATTATCAACTTTGGTCTCCGGCCGTCCACGGGGCTTGTTATGCAGGTCGAAATTTCCAGAACGAAAACGTTGGAACCAAAAACGCACTGTGTTTTCTTTTGCGGCACCGTCGCCATACACATCATTAATCCTTCGAGCCGTTTCTGCAGCACTGGTGCCACGGTGGAACTCGTACTCGTAAATAACGCGATATTTCAAGTTTTCCATTTTGTAAACTGAGTGACGCAAAGAAAAAAAAACAATTGAGGAAAAAACAAATGAATTATAATTTTCGAAACACAAATACTTGAGTAAATAGCTGTATAAATTTGAATTTGGTATACCTTACCAAAGAGAAGATATTTGAGATCAAAGTTGCCAGTACGGCAAAACGCCAATTTCATTTGTAAGGACCTAATATATACTTAAAATACTTAGATTGTAGCAATTTGTTGATAATGAATTAAAATATATCATTGATTTAAATGTGTTTTATTTTTATTGTTTCAAAATTTCTCAAAAATACGCATTAATTTATGGACGGATCTTGTAAATAGAGTTTCCGCGAACAAGCTGTAAATTTTTCCATCTCTGAGGTAGGTTTCCAGGAAAAGTTGACGACAGCTTCTCAATTCTCTCCCAGTATAGCATTTCACCCCGGTTCCGATGTGGGAGAATAATTAAATAACAACTTGTTGAGAACCATGTAAACAAACCTGTGCAAACACACTTATAATTAAGAGAATTTGCATTTTCGTGCAATAAAGACCATACCCCCTTTTCCCGATATTCGTATCGAACTCGAAAAATCCTGGCCCATAAACGATTGAAAACATCCAACTACACATCGACGTTCACCATTTGACCTTCTGGCGTGGATCTCTAATGGATAATTCCTTTGGAATCAAAGAAAACGGTGAGCAGAGTCTGATTCATGCGCACTTTTTTCCTTCCATTACGAGCTCTGGTGATTTATAAGTGGCTGATACTAAAAACATAATGTTTCATCGCCTGTGACAATGCTTGACATGAAGTCTGGCTCCATATCAACCGCTCTTTTCATGTCTCCGCAGTGCTCCAGTCTACAAACTTTTTGATCGTCAGTCGACCTTTCGTTTGCCCAAATTTTCCATTAAAATGAGTTTAAAGTGGATTTAGGAATTCCAGTGAACTCCTCAACGAGCCTAGTAGACGCAAAACGATCATTTTGAAAAATTTCAACCACTTTTAAACATTTTCGTCAATTCGAACTGTCAATGATGTCACAGGCCGTGAATCATCTTCAATGCTCTCCTACCATCACGAAATCTTGCTTCACTACCATAATCAGTTATTGCTTCACTACTACAAACATTTTGAATGAATTCAAATGTTTCTGTGGTACTTTACCCAATTTCAAACAAAACTTAATGTTGGCACGTTGCTCCATTGTTCCTTTTCCGACCGAGACTCAGAAGGTATTATCAATTGTTACGTTATTACGAATGAACCAGCGATGCCAGCGCTTTGAAAATTTAACGGAAGATAGCTTAAATACGTGGCTAGTTAACTCATTTATCGACCCCCAAAATATTATCAATCACCTTTCCCATTGGATAAACCATCCATGTACATGAAATCATCACGAAGCTGTGTGATGGGCATCTACAAACCATGACCATTGGCTAACCGTAGTATATATTACCCATACATATGCCATCACATTTTCGTAAGAGATTCTTGTCGTCGTTGTTGAGCCTCGTAGTCGAGCATCCCCTTGCCCCCCAAAGTCAACTCAGCTGAAAAGTGAAGCTGTACCGTGGAGCTTGTTTTTTTTAAGGGAGTGAGCCACTGCGCACCAGCAAACTCATCAGCTATGCCGCTGTACTAGATCCTATGGCACACCGAAGGGATACGATCGAAGCACACTGGCATGCTTTTTTTTTTAAAGAGTATGTATGACCGGAGTCATAGGTTTTATTTAATTTATTTATTTACATATGACAAAAAAATTTATAAATACACAATTAGCGAAAAAACAACTACAATTTAATTTGGACAAACAATTTTAATGGGTCTGGGTTTGTTGTCTTTAACTAGGCTTTTGCCTGTATCTCACTGAGGACTTCATCATATAGTATTCGGAGGTGTTCTTGTACCTCCGAATACTAGGTAAAATAAATGTCAGTGTCATTCGACGGGAGTACCACAACGGTACAAAACGGTGACCTTGCACACGGAAGTCCATTGTGTTACAGCGCAGCCACGCAGTTTAAACGCTGGACATTATAGAAAATGTAAACGACAATGAAATCGTAGTTCCATTTGCTCTGAAGAAAGTCAGACGTAAAACGTGGTAGTTTGTTGTGTAGCGCGAAATATGTCGTCATCCAAGGTCATCATCAGAATCGGAAAAAGTAAGTATTTTTTCAATGACGTTTTGACTGGGGCCCCGAGGGTAGGGAAAGCTGTAAACTGCCTAAAGGCGTCATCTATACAAATACAGCAATGATCATCATTTGTACCAAAGTCGAGGATTGACTGTACCTTTTCAGGTGAATAATTGATTGATTTTGAACAAAGGCTTAGTATAATTTATCCCTTTTATGATTAAGTGATAAAAGTGAATTTAAATGTTTGACTCATATTTGATAAAGAAAACCGATTAAGTATCTTAAGCAGAGGTGGAAAACCTTTTCATGTTGGAAGGCTGCATTAAGTTAGATGTAACTTAATAGGGTCGCATTTAAGAAACATCAATTAGACGCACTTAAAAATGTACGTGACATCTAGATAATGAAATCTCGAAGGTGCTGTCTGCTTCAGCTTTTTTTTTTTTTTACCTGGCGAGTTTATTGCCATGTGGCAATCTCTTCCAACCAACCAGAAATATGTTTTTATAGGCCCTAAGTATTAACCAGACTGGAATCCTATTTAAGAAATTCTGTGTTCCAGCTGGGATCGAACCCGCAACCTCCGGATCGGCAGACAAGTGTCTTACCACCAGGCCACGGAGGTCGTTCTAGCGTATTGGAAAATTCCCGGCATTCGGAAACCGTTTTCGTCTTGAAAAAATCTCGAGTATTTTGATAAAGTTTGGCGTATTTGTCAATAAAAAGTTAGATATATCATTATGGACAGATAAATTGCATGATGCAATTTTAGAATTCTTGTGGACCTCTCGTCATGTCGGGACATTGAACAATAAACCCTTGTGTGCGCCTCACCCCTTTGGAATTATTAACGAAAATTAATAAACAAGACGACGTGATATTTTATCTTCAGTAAACGAGATAAGTATAGTAAGTTTTTACTCGCGCTTTAAAAATATAGAAAAAAATAAACAAACCAGGTTTATTAAAAATGAATTTATATTAGATTCAAGCTTTATTTGACAGAAAAATTATAAATTTTTAAACATTTAAGCAAATTAATAATTAATGGCATAGTAAGCAAATAAATATAGACTGTTTGTGTTCCTCTGATCCCTTTTTGTGCTCCCCTGATGACTGTTTGTGCTCCCTGATGACTATTTGTGCTCCCATGATGACTGTTTGTGCTTCCCTGATGACTGTTTGTGCTCCCCTGATGACTTTTTGTGCTCCCTGATGACTATTTGTGCTCCCATGATGATTGTTTGTGCTCCCCTGATGACTGTTTGTGCTCCCCGATGACTATTTGTGCTCCCATGATGATTGTTTGTGCTCCCCTGATGACTGTTTGTGCTCCCCTGATGAAGAGGCGAAAACCTTGAAACCGGTAGATTTATGCCGTTATACAAAGTGGAATAAACGGTGTAGGACTAAACAAGTTCCAATGTATTTAAACCTCTACAGTGTTAATGCTTTAACCATGAATAACATAAATTGTAATGTTTTTAAACCCCAGTGTTAATGACGAGTATTTATAGTATATAATTAAAGATATTAAAAAAATCAACATAACAATATGGATACAGGATAGGCATGACATGTTGTACAAAGTTTGTGCAAATAAGAACTGGATGAGGATACTTATTATGTGTTTTATAAAAATATATAAAATGTCTTAAACTTCAACAACGTGTCGTCCAACAAAACTTAGAAAATTTTGGATTCTGACTTGGATTGGAGTTGTACAACATTCTGACTTGGATTGGGGTTGACTTGGATTGGAGTTGTACAACTCGATCACGTTAGCGTTGTTCCACTTGGTAAAATACAAATTTATGATTCTTACACGACGAAAATGCAAAATGTATTTAAGAAAACAGTTGACACAATGAACATGAATGTATCCAATATTTATTCAAATCACAACAATGGTGGGCAATCTTAAGTCAGATATAAGTTCCCCACCCCTGATCTATAGTATGAACGTAATTAAGTGGTTTTTATATCCAGTTGATTTAAGTCTGAAACTGTGCACAACCACATAACATACATGTGCTGGGTTTCACTTTTCCTTGTAAACTTTGCAGGATTTTGTTATTTATTGTTAGTTGATGGAACACACATCAGCCACGCTCTTTGTCTATCTGTTTGGATGATCCTCCAAATTCCTTTTTCTATTTAGACCCGGAGGCTAATTAGTTGATCTTCTGATTGATTCATGTCTTCAAGATCTGACACTTCCCTACTTGACATTAGAATCTCCACCATAAATCAATTTATTCATCTTTTCATTATCCAGGGTATTTTATATGTTGGATATCAGGAGACTATGGTTTAAATGTTGAGTTGTTACTAAAAATATTTGCTAGATGCCAGGAATTCGTTTTTTTTAGTGTGTCGGACGTATGCGTCACCATAAAACATATTCATATTTGTTTTCAGGTATATATAGATTCTTAGTTATAATTTGATATTTGTTTGGCTTTGTACGTATGTTTATATTTGTTGGGGTCCGTGCGGCGTCGCGACCGCAACGGAAATGTACATTGTGCGCGGTTATCGTGAGACTATATCGCAGACCGGCCGGCCTCTGCGTGCGCAGAACTTACGAAAAATGTGACATTTTGCGAGTTGTGACCGCGGGCAGAGGCGAAAACAGGCGCTTGCGATGAGCGATTGACCGCACATAACAAGCGAAAAATACGGTATGGGGCAAAGCCCCCGGCCCCGATAAAATCAACAATTTCACTCTCAAAAAACTCCCTAAAAAAGCCATCTGCACCATTACAGCCATCTTCAACGCCTGCCTTCGACACAAATTCTTCCCGACCCCGTTCAAAAACGCCGATGTCATTATGTTCCCCAAACCGGGCAAAAGCCACGCCATCCCCGAAAATCACAGACCGATCAGTCTGCTCTCCACCCTAGGTAAAGTGCTCAAGAGATTAATCCTCGACCGTCTCTCGACTGAAATATACGCGCGCAACGTCATTCCAGAATCGCAACACGGATTTATGCCGATGCACTCGACCAACCATCAACTTCTTCGCGTTGTAGAGCAAATTATCAAATCCTTCAGAGCCAAAGGGCTCACGACCCTCCTTTCGCTAGACGTGGCCAAAGCCTTCGACACCGTCTGGCACAACGGACTCGTATACAAGCTACACAAGACGGGTATTCCACTTAGACTAGTGCAAATCATCGCCTCCTTTCTAGAAAATCGCTCCTTCTCCGTCAAAATAGACGGAATAAACTCCTCCCCGCGCCCCATTCTGGCAGGTGTGCCCCAAGGTGCACTCCTGTCCCCCATCCTGTACAATATATATACGAGCGATATGCCCCAATTTTCTAACGCACACTGTATCACCGCGCAATACGCCGACGACACAGCATTCCTCTCATCATCCAAATACGAGTCCGACTCCCACAACCGACTGCAAGACTTCATTCCCATTCTGGAGCAATGGTGCACAGAATGGAAGATCAAAATTAATCCCTCCAAAAGCACAGCAGTCCGCTTCTCACGAAAATACATCGAACCCGTCAGAACTCTAAAACTCTTCGGCCAGAGCGTCCCATGGACCGACCACGTGAAATACTTAGGCCTCACCTTAGACAGTAGACTCACGTGGCGCAAACACGCCCTCATTGTAAAAGCAAAAGCTCTCGGAACTTTAAAATCATTATTCCCATTGGTCGGTAAATTCAGTAAATTAAGTCCGCGCACCAAACTCCATCTTTATAAATCGATCATCAGACCGCAATTGACATACGCCCTTCCGGTATGGGGCTACGCGCCGGTAACCACGATAAATCACATTCAAATCGTTCAAAACAAAGCCCTCCGCATGATATTAAACGCGCCCTACATAGTTCGTAACTCTAGACTCCACGCGGACAGCGCACTCGAAACTATCCCCGATCACATGCGAGCTCTGGCCGAAAGGTTTTACAGTTCAATATCAAGACATCCCAACCCCGTCATACAAAATCTCGGAAACTACAACGCGAACACCAACTACAAGCACCCACGTCCAAAATCTATTCTCCGCACCCGCCCACCCGCAAACGCCCCCCCAACTGCAAATGACCCCGTCACTCTGAATACCCCCCCGTCTTCTACACCATTTTCTACACCTTTCTCTACACCATTTTCTACACCTATTTATACACCGACACCGACTCCTCAAGCGGCAGACGACAGCCTCCCACCATAGTCAATCGCGTATTTCCCATATTTATGTATTAATATATTTTTAAAAGTCACACACGTCTCCCCAAATACCCATATTTATATACAACATCCTATGATTTACTCACCATCATCTCACCTCCATTTCTTTCTCACCACCCATCTAATATATATAAGCGTGTGTGACATCGCACATCCACAAATATATGTATATTCGTATGTAATATCATTTATATAACATCACATGCATACAAGTATTTAACGTCTTATTATTTCTCATAATCATTCATCAAACAAATTACATAAAACTATCCCTCCCCGTCTCCTAAAACAGGAACCAAAATATCCAATTAAATATCATATCAGTCAGAAATTATCCGATGAAGGAGTAAGGCGTCCTACCATTGGACCGAGACTCCGAACGAGATATTCATCACTTGGAGAGGTATGGGGCTCCCTCCCCGTCTCCTAAAACAGGAACCAAAATATCCAATTAAATATCATATCAGTCAGAAATTATCCGATGAAGGAGTAAGGCGTCCTACCATTGGACCGAGACTCCGAACGAGATATTCATCACTTGGCCGGTATGGGGCTACGCGCCGGTAACCACGATAAATCACATTCAAATCGTTCAAAACAAACAAATCGTTCAAAACCGCTCCACTGCGCTCCACCGCAAAAAAAGGACTGGGTAATACTTAAGAACAAGTGATAGGTTATATTTGTCCAATGTATATGCTCATCGGCGGAAGACAGCTGTGATGGTCCAACGATTTGCAATTACGCTTAGCAAGCTGACGTCCCAGGTTTGATAACATGTGTATTCATCTGGAGATGAATGTGAGTGTATTGGTTTATAGTGTGCAAGCTAATACACTTCAGCAAGAAAACACTCTTGACATATCAACTCCCAAATTCTGATGACAAAGAGATCTACTCGTATGTTCTCAGACGATTGGCAGGCTAAATCTATTGCAGCCTCTCATTAGACAGAATTTTATATTGCGCTATTTTTGTGTTTTTTTTTTATAGCGATCTAATAATTAAGGGTTTGTGGCAAATAAACTACAGAAAAACAAAAAAATATATTTAAAATCGATTCATGCGTATAACCACTGCGGTGAATCCGCTAGGAATCGAACGTGGTGGACTCGCTTGTTCAGCGTGAATGCTTTAACTGTTAAACCGATCTCATCTTGAGAAATCTTGCACATGCCAGTTCAACCCGTCATCTAACTTTAGCGCAGGCAATTAATTTTTTAAATAACTGGAGTGTATACAGATACATAATAATAACTTTTAGACCATTATTGATTTTTTTTAAGAGTAGTTGGGTAGTAGATTGGTTTATTGCTGATGGTATTAATTGGAGGCCTATTATCACATAAATTTATTGTTATCCTAGTGATGAGCTGTCTATAATAAACGGTTTGCTCGCTTTTTTTAACCTTCAAGGGAGCGAAAAAAACGTGTTAATAAATCCAGATATACTTTTCCAAATAAAGGATTAAATTTGTACTTCCTTTTAGAACCACTATGATTTGATTAAAAGTAATTCTGCAGTTAGTTTGTTAAATTCCTCTTAAAAAAATGGTAACAGGAGAGAGGATAACTTTATACCAGGCAACAAGATATATATGGTTCTTGCCTTGTATTTCAGGCATATCTCCGTTTAAGTTTCACGTGGAGTCTGAAAACTCAAAAACCTTTATTCATTTTCCATTATTATTCATATCTATACTAACTCAAATACTGTATTACGCGTGTTATTGTATACTAAAAGCTATTTCAATTGAGAATTCTTTCTTGGCTCTTGAACCAATTGCTTCAAGTTGTTTCTTCTTCAGTGCTTTTAATAACAGACAAATTCTTTCTCGAATATTGGAAAATTTCGAAGCAATCGACGAAAATCTCAGTTCTATTGGAGTGAATATCAAATACTCGGAAATAAAATCATCCCTCCTGAAAAAAATTATATTCTTGCAAGGATTAAATTTATTAAACGTCATTTCAGTTGTGTATAAAGAAGAAAGTAAAGGAATCTCTTTCACGGTGCAATATATATTTTTAATAACAAAAAGCACATTAATGAGTTCTTCAGTAATCTCATTACTAACATCGTTCATTTATATATTAACGCACTTTTTAAAAGTTATTAATAAAGAATTAGATAACGTTTTTTATTTGAAAAATATATATGATTTAAAAGATATTTCTTCAATAAAATCTATTAAAGAAATATCTTCCATTAGGATACATACTATTTGGAGAGTTTATACAAAAATCCATGAGGGATCTCAATTTATTAACCAATATTTCAGCTTAAAAATATGTTGGCTTTTGACAATTTCTTTGGGTAATGTTTTGTTCTATTTTTATATGCTTTTGGGTATTGTGGCTAATTTATTGAATGGAAATATATCTGATTTAAATATAATGATTATAGAAGTGTTACAATTTTTCTTGTATTCAACATATATCATGATTATAATACACGCGTGCAACTGTTGCAAAGAGACGGTGAGTTTAAATATATTACTTTTGGCGCGTATGGTCATTAAAGAGTCAAAGTTGATGGAAAGTTGCTGACTGACTAATATTAAAATCCAAAAGGTGTCCTATTTGGGTCATGTACTTAGAGGAGCAAAGTACAAATTACTGCACCTGATCATCCAAGCCAAAATAGGGGGTCGAAGAGGTTTTTGCAGGAGGCCAATCTCCTGGCTCCGCAATATACGGGATTGGACTTGTATAAGGAGCGTCAGGGATCTTTTTCGGGCTGCCGGGGACAAAGATATCTACTCTCAGGTGATATTCAACGTTGGGGGGACCTGACATGACACCAGGAAGAAAAAGGTCTAAAACAGGGGTCGGCAAATCCACTGACTGCCGAGCTGAGGAGTTGCGAGATACCACCGTATGTGGTGCTCCTATAGCTTCGGATTGGATGGTCTCTGCTGTGACGGCACACAGTTATAATTCGGCAGTTTATTAAGATCATATGCTCGGGGATCTTTATTAAGCAAAACCCCCGGCCTGTGTGAAAAGACATTTTTTAAGATACAGGTCAGCATTAACAAATGAACATTTGCAATCGATTTTGTAGCTGAAGCAGGGATCGACCACCTTTTCTGAGTTTTTATGAGTCATATTAGACTTTTAGATTTAATAATATGGGCGGTAACTATTGTTCAACATGCATATGCGGGAAAGTATTTAATCTAATGCCCGCAGCCACCACCTTCCACCATATTTTTAATCTGTCAAAAGGGAGTTAGAATTCAAGAATTGAGAAGAGACTGTTCTATATATTTGTATTGCTATTATTTCTTTTATATAAACTACACGATTGCTTGGAAATGAACATTAAAATAGTTTTTTTATTTTTTAGTCAAAAGAAACGGGACATTTAGTTGGAAAAATTATGGCTTTTGAAAGTGATGAGAAAATGATAGCAAAGGTATGTATGTAATGTATATTGTATAAAATCGTTATACAGTACAATTTGATTATCTGGATTCTTGTTTATCCGGATTAGACAAAATAAATAAAAACAATAGTGGCACAGTGTAGAAAAACACGAAATTCGTCTACAGATTTAAAAATGAGCTTCTACTCACATTTGCACTATACATATTTGTTTTGTTAGCCTTTTTCATTCATTCGTTCTTATGCCCAAACCATCTCAACCGAGTATCGGCGGTATATCCATAGGTGGAAACCAACATTTTTCCATGTACACACAAAGGGTCTTTCAAATTGAGTTTTTTTTAATTCTTGGATAAAACACAGATGGCGTCGCGAACTTGCATGGGTCTTGTGACATTTGAAAAATGTGATGCATACTATTTATAAAAATGGAGTTGTACAACAACGCGTTCAAATTGTTGAATTATTTTATGTATTGTAATCTCCGGAAACGGTGATGTTAATTGGCCACCAAGATCATGTGATATGACACCGTTGGACTATTTTCTCTGGAGTTACGTGAAAAACCAGTTCTATAAGAATGGCCCCTTATCAATTTATGAGCTGAAGGATGAAATTATTCGCGTTATTGGTGAGTTAGAAACGCCATTATGCCAAAATGTCATCAAAAATTTGCACAACTACAAGAGGTGAACATTAGGCGGATATTGTTTTTTGTGTTTAAATATCATACATTATACTTCAATGACCAATAAAAAGTTTTTTGAAATCAAAGCAAATTGTGTGTTTTATTAAAGAATTTAAAAAAATTATAATTAATAAAACCGCTCACTTTCAAAGACCTTTTTTATAAGATGAATGAATTGACTACTTCCATGGCCATTCAAGCTCTGTGGCAGTCTTTACCATCTTAAACTCGACATTAATTAATAAATTCGTAGTCGCGTTCATCCATAATTCCAGTTTTAACACTGTTGCTGTCAATAATCTGTTCTTCATGACTACCCTTTAGAATAAAAAAAAATTATATATCCTTCTGTTTCTCATAATAAAAAGAAATAAATATTTTTTTTCTAGCTGCATCAGTTCTCCACGTACATATGCCACATGTTTCCACACATCACAGCAGCTGGATTGTTTGTCATCGATAATTCCTTTTTCTTTACTGTGAGTATTTTTGTGTAAAACAATATTTATCTGTTTAGACTAGCTGGAATAAAAATAAACTTCACTTCCTTTGTATCACGAGCTGTTATTTTTAAATGAGGCCTCAGATATTGTCCTCAACATTTTTTAATGAGGTCTCAGATATTGATGACTTCAAATTTTTTTAATAAGGTTCGGATATTGATAGCTTCAACAATTTAAGTGATTCCTCAGCTATTGATAACTTCAACAATTTTTAATAAGATCTCGGTTATTGATAATTTCATCATTTTAAGTGAGGCCTCAGCTATTGATAATTACAAAATATTTTAATGAGGTCTCAGATATTGATAACTCAAATATTTTTAATGAGGCCTCAGATATTCTTACCTTCAACATTTTAAATGTACCTCAGATATTAATAACTTCAACATTTTTGAATGAGGTCTCGGATATTGATAACTTCAATAATTTAAGTGAGGTCTCATATATTGATAACTACAACATTTTTTATTAAGGTCTCGGATATTGATAACTTCAACATTTTAAGTGAGGCCTCAGATATTCTTAACTTCAACATTTTAAATGGACCTCAGATATTTATAATTTCAACATTTTTTAATGATGTCTCGGATATTGATAACCTAAATAATTTAGGTGAGGCCTCAGATATTGATAACTACAACATTTTTTAATAAGGTCTCGGATATTGATAACTTCAACATTTTAAGTGAGGCTTCAGACATTGATAACTACATTTTTTTTTAATAAGGTCTCGGATATTGATAACTTCAATAATTTAAGTGAGGTCTCATATATTGATAACTACAACATTTTTTATTAAGTGCTCGGATATTGATAACTTCCACATTTTAAGTGAGGCCTCAGATATTTATAACTACAATATATTTAAATGAGGTCTCAGATATTGATAACTTAAATATTTTTAATGAGGCCTCAGATATTCTTGATTTCAACATTTTAAATGGGCCTCAGATATTAATAACTTCAACATTTTTTAATGAGGTATCGGATTTGATAACTTCAATAATTTAAGTGAGGTCTCAGATATTGATAACTACAACATTTTTTATTAAGTGCTCGGATATTGATAACTTCCACATTTTAAGTGAGGCCTCAGATATTTATAACTACAATATATTTAAATGAGGTCTCAGATATTGATAACTTAAATATTTTTAATGAGGCCTCAGATATTCTTGATTTCAACATTTTAAATGGGCCTCAGATATTAATAACTTCAACATTTTTTAATGAGGTATCGGATTTGATAACTTCAATAATTTAAGTGAGGTCTCAGATATTGATAACTACAACATTTTTTATTAAGTGCTCGGATATTGATAACTTCCACATTTTAAGTGAGGCCTCAGATATTGATAACTACAATACATTTAAATGAGGTCTCAGATATTGATAACTTAAATATTTTTAATGAGGCCTCAGATATTCTTGATTTCAACATTTTAAATGGGCCTCAGATATTAATAACTTCAACATTTTTTAATGAGGTCTCGGATATTGATAACTTCAATAATTTAAGTTAGGCCTCAGATATTGATAACTACAACATTTTTTTAATAAGGTCTCGGTTATTGATAACTTCAACATTTTAAGTGAGGCCTCAGATATTGATAACTATAAAATATTTGAATGAGGTTTCAGATATTGATAACTAAAAAAAATTAATGAGGCCTCAGATATTCTTAACTTCAAGATTTTAAATGAGGCCTCATATATTGATAACTTCAACATTTTTTAATGAGGCCTCAGATATTGTTAATTTCAACATTTTTTAATGAGGCCTCAGATATTAATAATTTTAAAAAATTGGTAAATTGATTTAAAGTGAGAATTTAAACTTCTTTGATAACAAGAGTGCTGAGGTGAATACCTTGAAACCGGTAGGGCTATACCATTACTATATATTAAGTGGAATAAAAAATGTTTGACTAAACAAATTACAATACAAACATATGTTACATACAATTACAACGTTTGCACAGCAGGATAGGCAAAGAGGACACAGCGCTAAACTTTCAAATCACGGCACACATTTTACACTTCCTCTACATCCATACACTTTCTCATACAACTTCTACAATTTCTCTGATTTAACCTTTTATTCTTTCACATGATTAAGATTTAACATTTCCTTCTTTCAAAATATCATTCACTTAATCCAATCACACTCTCTTCACACTTGCACCTGTAAGTCTTTCTTTCTACATTAATTTGTTGTACATGCCAAAACCTTATCAAAGTGGTAGTCTTCATCTTACTTAATACATCAGTCTTAATTTCACATTCATTCCTTATCACTTATCTCATCATTATTCATTCCTTATCACTTATCTCATCATTATTCATTCCTTATCAATTATCTCATCATTATTCATTCCTTATCACTTATCTCATCATTATTCATTCCTTATCACTTATCTCATCATTATCATCCATCAAAGATAAATTTCAAGGTAAATAGGGATTTGAATGGGAAATGTATGGGTGTTAAGAAAAAGACATATTTTGATATAAATAATGCTTCTTTAGTTTACTCTAAAATATCGGTACATAGTGATATCTTATTTAGACAGGAAGATCATTCTAGTCGTAATTTGTAGGTCTAATTTTTGGTGCTCATTTTTAAATTTGAAAAAAAAAACGGACACAACTTATGTTAACACCCAATATGTAATTGAGTGTCACTGTTTGTCGGGTCGATGATAATTTGCAACGAGGTTTTACATAATCCAAAATCGGAATGATGTATTGATTTATTTTTTCATGTTATTTGTCCTCAGTGAGATACAGTCAAAAACCTAGTTTACTGGAGACACGACAAATGAAAGGCAACAAACCCAGATCCATTAAAATTGTGTGTCTAAATTAAATAACCTGTTGTTTTTTATCGAAACGTATGTATATTTCTTGTCATGTGTAAAATAAATAAAAATAAATATTTAAGTATTATCACAAGATGAACGATTCTAAAGACCACCATTTTGGTCGCCATCAATAATTGAACCCGAAATCTTCAAGGTAGAAGTGAACCGTTTTACTAATAAGGTCGTGGATGTTGTCAATTTTTGTATAGTTATTGGGTGTTAACATAAGGTGTGTCCGTTTTTTTTTCAAATTTAAAAATGAGCACCAAAAGTAAAACAAAATGGTAAAGGTTATACGTCATTTGGAAAAAAAATTCTGCTCTACAAGATATTGTGTTTGCTTTTACGTTACATACTCGTATATTATTTTATTTAATTACAAGCCTTCAAAATGGAATGTCAAGTAGACGAAAGTTAGCATTTTCGACACCTCCTTCTGTTCGCGTTCAATCGAGGGAATAAAGCTGCCAAAGCTGCTTGCGATATTTGCAAAATGTACGGTGAAGATGCTATAAATGAAAATACAGCTCGTCGATGGTTTTTGCGTTTCAAATACGGTATCTTGTAGAGCAGAAAATTTTCTTTCGAATGACCTTTACCATTTTATTTTACTTTTGGTGCTCATTTTTAAATTTGAAAAAAAAAACGGACACAACATAAGTTGTGTATAACATAAGTTAAAACCTAATATTATTTATTTAATGTTCTTTGTGTTTCTTTTTTTTCAGTTAACTGGATTAATGATGACGTTTTTAATTTTCTTAATTCAAACTGAAACGAAATTTCTTATCTGAATCTTCAGTTCTATTTATCGCTTTACAGTTAAGTTGTGTACAGTACAACCTGGCGTGTTTACTGCTACATGGTAATATCTTCTAACCAACCAGAAAGGTGTTTAACAAACTTTAAGTGCAAACTAGAATAGGTAGAAAATATTCTACCAACGGACATCAAGTGCCAGGAACGACAACCGAATGATTAACTATACTTGAGAAAATGTAGGTTGGTCTTGTGACATTTGAAATGTCATGTCTCAAAGGGATGGGGTGAAATCAGTTTTTTTACAAACCGAGTCTTTTTTTTATAAATCGAATTCTTAATTGTTTTTCTCTAAACTGACGTTTTAATTCCTAATTTTCATTATACTGACTTTTTAATGTATTGTATGATTTGTATCTATCTTTAAATAGGCCAAGATCCACTATGAATTAAAACTAATTACGAACATTTAAATTTAGGTATAAAAAAATCCAATTATCGTATACCCCATCCCTAGCCAATGCAGACTAACGTAGTGACTTTTGACAAACGTCGCCAAATATTATTTGACTTTAACAAACTGACATATTTTTGCTAATTTGCAACAAGATGTATTAATTTGTCATTATTGTTAGTTTTATGTAATGTGTTTACCTAAATAACTTGCTATTTATTACAATCGAGGCTTATATTAAAGTTGATTAAATAATTAAAGTTACTGAACGTCGTTACAAGGTTGCATTGGGGCAAATTTGTGAACTGTCACAGGGACCATGCTACATTTACATGACAGTTAATAGCTCTAAAAACGAAATATTTTGCTAAGTCAACAATGTTAATTAAATAAAATAAACAAATGAATGCGAAAAAATTTAAATAAATTTTCTTGTTTTTTTTATACTACCCTGAGGGTAGAATTAAGGTAAAAAAATATAGCGAAAAGATAATTTGGACTTACGAAGAGGATGAGTGACGAAAGTATGACTAAGTGGCTATACAAGTCTTAAGCATGACTAAGTGGCTATACAAGTCTGAAGTATGACTAAGTGGCTATACAAGTCTGAAGTGCTAGGTGTATATAGAAGAGGCAGACCAAGAAAAGTGTGACTGGATTAAGTGAACTAGATTTAGAAACAAGGTAAAGTGAGAAGTATAAATAATAGAAGATTTTGCATGACGAGATATATGAATGGGGAGGAGGCGAAAGTAATGCACTTGGATATAAATTTTATGAGTTCTGTTCTCTCGGCCTACTCCTCAAGGAGCACGGTGTGATGATATTTATATAAATTTATGATTACAAATGAATTCTTCACACATTGAGGTTCATGGACGGGCGGTAACGCACTGGACTTTCGTGCGGAAGGTCGCCGGTTCGAACCCCGCTCTGTTTTACTCACCCTGAATTGTTATTCAGGGTGAGTAGAACAGAGTGGGTTGAGTAGAACACAGGCATTTTTTAGAACAGGGTGAGTAGAACACAGGCATTTTTTCCGCTTAAAATTCGACGGTATATGGATACCTATGACTTCGATCGTATCTATTCTTTAAAAGAAAGGGGGGGAAACCTCCCGTTGTGCTCCGATCTTCAGGTGTATTATCGGATCGAGTGCATCTTTGTGGCCGGTGAGTTTGCTGGTGTGCAACAGCCAACTTACTTAAAGAGAAAAAATAAACAAAAACTTCTCTGCATCGCTTTCCAACTGAATTGCCATTGGAATGTCAAGGGGATCCTCGACTACGAGGTTTAGCAACGACGACGCATTACACTTAAAGCTGAACGTATTACGAGGCCCAGCAACGACAAAGACGACACTACACTACAACTTAAGTCAAATGTGGTATTATTACAAATCGGAAGGTCTAAAAAGGCTTCTTGACATGTAAATGAGCCTTTTTAGACATTCCGTCTTCGCTTGGTGAAGTTTTATTTCCAAATATGTTTTCCTAAACATATGCAGATGCGGGGAAGTACCTAATTTAATTTCCGCAGCCACCACCTTCCTATGCAAACACTCAACTTAATAGTGACGTCGAATCACGAATTGCAGCCTCCTTGAGGAGAGTCTGCTCTCTTAACAATTGCCTTACTGTGCAAAAAAAATTCCACCAGCCACTGTGCTGGACGCTAAGCGTCCAGTAGAGAATGCACGTTTTAAATTAGAATTATGCAAAATCTGATAATTTTTTGTAATAAGCTATAAAAATAGTTTTATTATTATTAAATTCAGTACCAAAATGCTTCTTAATACAACATTTCTTTGTGTTTTTACACCGATCAGGTAAATCTAATCAAAAGACTATAAAACTTGACAAAATCGAGTATAATCTACAACAAAGTGGCCATTGCATCGCTTTTGGTTCATTATTTGATTCAATAACCTCAAAAACACTCATATTGGAAGAATTTATGCGTTTTTACTCTAAATTTCTTCAATTTTGTTACAATTATGCGTTAAAATACTATATTTCTTAATTTTTTTACAGCGATTGGGTATATCTACCAAAAAGATGGGGAAACTTGAAAAAAATCGAGAATAATCTACCACAATATGACCATTTCAACGCTTTTGGTTCATTGTTTGATTCAAGAACCTCAAAAACGTTTATGTTGGAAGAATTTATGCTTTTTTACTCTAAATTTCTTCAAATTTGGTACATTTACGCTTCTAAATACAACATTTCTTTATGTTTTCACACCCTTGGGGTAAATCTACCCAAAAGATGGTTAAACTCGACAAAATTGAGTATTATCTACCATAAAAGGGCCATTTCATCGCTTTTGGTCTATATATTTTTTCAATAACCTCAAAAACCTTCATATTGGCAGAATTTATGCGTTTTTACTATAAATTTCTGCAATTCTGTTACAATAATGCTTTTAAATACAGTATATATTTATGTTTTTACACCAATCGGGTAAATCTAACTAAAAGATGGTTAAACTCGATACAATTGAGTATATTCTACCATAAATGGGGCATTTCATCGCTTTTGGTATATTTACACGTTTCTATCACAATATGGTACATATACGCTTCTAAAAACTGCCATTCAAACTAAAAAATATTGATGCTAAAGACTAAAATATCTCAAAAGAAAAACACGAAAACATGTAGAACGAATAATAATTCTGTCGTGATTTTGTACTTATATTCGTAAACTTGGTCGTCAATGGCAGTTTTTCGCGTGAAATGTGTGAAATTTCCGTCTATTTCTCACAAATGTTCCCAGATTTAGACGTTTTTTTTTTTTCATAACATACAAAAATGCGTTTCACACATTTGTCTTGAACTTGTCTTGAATTTAACATTTTTCACTCGAAAAACAGACATTGACGACCAAATTTACGAATATATGTACTCAAAATCACGACAGAATTATCGTTTGTTCTACATTTTTTCGTGTTTTTCGTTCCAAACTTCTAATTTTGAGATATTTCAGTATTCATCATCAATATTTTTCAGTTTGAACGAAGTTTACTACTTTTAACCAACAAATCTACTACTTTCGTTCAAAAATGTAAGGATTACCATTGAATCATGGCACATGTGTGATAGGAACGCATTTATGTTAGTTATGATAAAAAGCGTACAAATCTGCTAAATATGTAAGGGCATTTATGAGTAATGTATTGAAATTTCATACTTTTCACTCAAAAAACTACCATTGACCACCAAGTTTTCGAATATATATACAAAATCACGACAGAACTATTGTTTGTTCTACATGTTTTCTTGTTTTTCTGTCCAAACCTCTAATTTTGAGATATTTCAGTCTTTAAATTAATATTTTTCAGATTGAACGAAATTTACTACTTTTAACCAACAAATCTGCCACTTTCGTTCAAAAATGTAAGGATTATCATTGAATCATGGCAAATGTGTGATAGAAACGCATTTTTGTAAGTTATGATAAAAAGCGTCCAAATCTGCTAAATATGTAAAGGGCATTTATGAGATTTTCAATGAATCATGGCAAATGTGTGATAGGAACGCATTTACGTCAGTAATCATATGAATCGTCAATACAATCTATATGTGTAGGAACATTTGTCAGTATTAGACGGAAATTTCACTCGAAATACTGGCGTTGACGACCAAGTTTACGAATATAAGTAGAAAATCACGACAGAATTATTGTTTGTTCTACAATATAGGACATAAAACATTTAAACCTCATACATTTGTTAGTAATTTATGGGGAAATTTCACTCTTTTTACTAAAAAAATTGCTATTGACGACAGAGGTTACGAATATATGTACAAAATCATCACAGAATTATTGTTTGTTCCACGTGTTTTCATGTTTTTTGTCCCAAACGTCCAATTTGGCCAAATTTCAATATTTCGCTTGAATATTGGCAACTAAAAAATCAATTTTATTACTTTTGACTTACAAAATACCAATTTTTCGTCCAAACATGCTTGAATTATAAATGAATCAAGACAAAAGTGTAGTAGAAACGCATTGACGTTGATTTAGGACATGAAAGGTTTTAACCTCATACATTTGATAATAATATATCGGGAAATTTCACACTTTTTACTCAAAAAACTGCCATTGACGACCAAGGTTACGAATATGTGTACAAAAGCATCACAAAATTATTGTTTATTCCACGTGTTTTTAGTCTAAAACGTCAAATTTTGCCAAATATTAATATTTTTCATCAATATTTTCAAGTAAAAAATCAATTTTATTACTTTTGTCTTACAAAATACCAATTTTTCGTACAATCATGCTAGACTTATAATGAATCAAGACAAAAGTGCAGTAGAAACGCATTGACATTGACTTAGGACATGATACATTTAAACCTCATACATTTGTTAGTAATTTATGGGGAAATTTCACACATTTTTTACTAAAAAATTTGCCATGGACGACAGAGGTTACGAATATATGTACAAAATCATCACATAATTATTGTTTGTTCCACGTGTTTTTATGTTTTTTGTCACAAACGTCCAATTTTGCCAAATCTCAATATTTTGCTTGAATATTTCCAAGTAAAAAATAAATTTTATTACTTTTGTCTTACAAAATTACTTATTTTTCGTACAAACATGCTAGAATTATAATAAATTAAGACAAAAGTGTAGTAGAAACGCATTGACGTTGATTTAGGGCATAAAAGGTTTTAACCTCATACATTTGTTAGTAATATACTGTATGGGGAAACTTCACACTTTTTACCCAAAAATTTTATTGTTCTACGTGTTTTCGTGTTTTTTCTTACCAAACCTCTAATTTTGAGATATTTCAGTCTTTAGCATCAATATTTTTCAGTTTGAATAAAGTTTACTACTTTTTACCTACTAATCTGCCATTTTTGTACAAAAATGTAAGTGGCAGTGGCAAATGTGTAATAGGAACGCATTTGCGTCAGTTATCATATGAAACGTCAAAACAATCTATATGCGTAGTAACATTTGTCAGTATTAGACGGAAATTTCACACTTTTCACTCGAAAAACTGCCATTGACGACCAAGTTTACGAATATAAGTAGAAAATCACGACAGAATTATTGTTTGTTCTACACGTTTTCGTGTTTTCGTTCCAAACCTCCAAGTTTTTAGATATTTCAATCATTTATGTCAATATTTTGTAAACGGAATGGATTTTAGTACTTTTTACCAACTAAACACCAATTATCGTTCAGAAATGCTAATAATTAGCAATAATTCAAGACACATTTGTGATAGAAACGCATTTTTATAAGTTATGATAAAAAGCATCCAAATCTGCTTAATACGTAAGGACATTTATGATTAATGTATTGAAATTTCATACTTTACACTAAAAATACTTCCATTGACCATCAAGTTTACGAATATATATATACAAAATCACGACAGAATTAATGTTTGTTCTACATGTTATCGTTTTTTTTCTTCCAGACCTCTAATTTTGAGATATTTCAGTCTTAACCAACCAACAATTAACCAATAAATCTGCCACTTTCGTTCAAAAATGTAAGGATTATCATTGAATCATGGCAAATGTGTGATAGAAACTCATTTTTATAGTTATGATAAAAAGCGTCCAAATCTGTTAAAAATGTAAGGACATTTATGAGTAACATATTGAAATTTCACACTTTTCACTCAAAAAACTGCCATTGACGACCAAATTTACGAATATAAGTACAAAATCACGACAGAATTGTTGTTTGTTCTACATGTTTTTGGGTTTTTCATTCCATGAATCATGGCAAATGTGTGATAGGAACGCAATTGCGTCAGTAATCATATGAAACGTCAAAAAACAATGTATATGTGTAGGAACATTTCTTAGTATTAGACGCTAATATATTGAAATTTTATACTTTTCACTCAAAAAGCTGCCATTGACCAACAAGTTTACGAATATAAGTACAAAATCACTATAGAATTATGGTTTGTTTTTGTGTTTTTAGTTCCAAACTTCTAAATATCACATTTCTTTATGTTTTCCCATCATTGGGGTAAATCTACCCAAAAGATGGTTAAACTCGACAAAATTGATTATAATCTACCATAAAATAGCCATTTCATCGCTTTTGGTTCATTATTTGATTTAATAACTTCAAAAACCTTCATATTAGAAGAATTTATGCGTTTTTACACTAAATTTCTTCAATTTCGTTACAATTGTTCTTCTTAAAATCACATTTATTTTTTAAAGATGGTTAAACTCGACAAAATTGTGTATAATCTATCATAAAGTGGCCATTTCATCGCTTTTGGGTCATTATTTGATTCAATTACCTCAAAAACGCACATATTGGAAGAATTTATGCGTTTTTACACTAAATTTCTTCAATTTCGTTACAATTGTTCTTCTTAAAATCACATTTATTTTTTAAAGATGGTTAAACTCGACAAAATTGTGTATAATCTATCATAAATTGGCCATTTCATCGCTTTTGGGTCATTATTTGATTCAATAACCTCAAAAACGCACATTTTGGAAGAATTTATGCGTTTTTACACTAAATTTCTTCAATTTTGTTACAATTATGCTTTTAAATACCACATTTCTTAATTTTTTTTACACCGATCGAATAAATCTTCCCGAAGGTGGTGTAACTCGATAATATTGTGTAAAATCTATCATAAAGTGGCCATTACATCGCTTTGGTTTCATGATTTGATGCATTTACGGCTAAAACCTTCATATGGGATGCATTCATGCCTTTTTGTTATAAGTTTCTTAAATTTTAGTACATTTGCACTTTTAGATGTCACTTTTCTTTATGTTTTTACACCAATTGGGTTAATCTAACTAAAAGATGGTTAAACTGAACCAAATTGAGTATCATCTACCACAAAGTGGCCATTACATCGCTTTGGTTTCATAATTTGAAGCATATACGACTAAAACACTAATATTGGATGCATTTGTGCGTTTCGACTATAAGTTTCTTCAATTTTGGTACGTTTACTCTCCTAAATACTATATTTCTTTATGTTTTTACACCAATCGAGTAAGTTTACCCAAAAGGGGAGTTAATGGCACTTTGTATTACCATATTCCTGCATTTAATCAGCGTTGTAAAAACTTTGAAAAAGGGCAAGATTACAGCTATTCTTCAGATTAAATTAGCATGCTACCCAAGCAGCATAGTAAAGGCGCCACATTACAGCTACTCTTAGGACAAAAAGCGCTACTTTGTCTTGTACTTTTTTAGAAGCGCTACTAAGCGCCTCTAAAATGTTTATATTGGCTTAAGTATGGCGAACGGTATGATTTCACACTTTCTTTTTTCGTATTCAAGTCTCTCAAGTGGATGTCTCCATTGTATCTGAGGGGTTTTATTTCGAAGAGAAGTAGAACTTTAAGGTCGATTCCTTTTTCATCTAATAAATTGATTGTTCCAAATCTACTGTGACCAGTCAAACTCTACCAAACTAACTGTTTTAATTTTTTTGGGTGCTCGAATCGAATTTGAAGCCCCCTGAATACTAATCAAGTGTTTTAGCGACTATGGTATACTAAAGAAAATGTAGCACGGTCCCTGGACGTTTCACAAATTTTCCTCAATACAACCTTGTAACGACGTTCAGTCATTTTAATTATTTTATCAACTTTAATATAAGCCTCGATTCTAATATTTAGAATGGAGGCTTTTATTAAAGGCTTATATTATAACTTAAAACTAACAATAATGACAAATTAATACATTTTGTTACAAATTAGCAAAAATATATCATTTTGTTAAAATCAAATAATATTTGGCGACGTTCGTCAAAAGTCATTACGTTAGTCCGCATTGGCTAGGGATGGGATATACGATAATTGGACCTTCGATTTTTTTATACATAAAATTAAATATTCGTAATTTGTATTAATTCATAGTGGATCTTGGCCTGTTTAAATATATATACAAATCACACAATACATTAGAAAGTCCGAATAATGAAAATTAGGAATTAAAACGTCAGTTTAGAGAAAAACAATTTTTCGATTTATAAAAAAATGATTCGGTTTGTAAAAAAAAAAACGATTTTACCCCATCCCTTTGAGACATGACATTTCAAACGTTACACATGGACCATGCTACATTTTCTTGAGTATCGTGTACGGAAATTATAATTATTAAATTCCATCATTCATGGTGTTACTAACTTCATGAAATTAAAATTATTCCAAGGATGTTGAGTTGAATATTTAATTTGATAGAATTGATTACCAAGTCTGACAAAATGTTTTATAAACACTAATAATAAAAACTATGGAGGGGGGAGGGGAGGGGAGTTGTGTCACACGGTTAAAATGTTTTCTTTAATATTTTAATAATGTCAGATGTTTTCAAAGTCCTGGACATGAATAGTAACACCCTGAGCACTTGGATTAATTCCTAAGGGCGCTGCGGGATATTAAAAAAACCTGCAATTCTAGGTAATCTTAATTCAACGAGCTGATGCACATGTACAGTGATACGAAGCAATGTTTGTTTCTTCATAAAAAGTTATATGTACCTTATAACAATAATAATAAACCAGTACTAAGTGTTATGGACAAGAAAAGCCCAAGACAGGGGGAAGCGTGGATGTTTTAGAAGACGTCTACATCCAGCAGTGGAGAGACGGCTGAAGAAGAAGAAGAAAGGGTTACATACAGTAAAAACTAAAAGAATATTAAAAAAAAAAAAAAAAAAACAATTACAACAAAAATAGTTACAAAAAAAAAAACAGGTGTATAAACAAGTGTACAAAACGAAATGTCATTAACACAATATAGGGTAACCAAAGGCGGACAACCTGCACTGCGCGAAACTGGTCGTCATTCTTGACATCAGCGTGAAAGGGGAATACCATACAAACAAAGATCTACATGTGCATACCACAAACATAACCAAAAGTGAAAATTGTCCCCAAAACACTCAATATTTAAGAAAAAAAATCAAAAATACAGACATAAAAGAAGAATAATTGAACAACAAAATGTAAATGGATGGAATGAGATAGGTGTGACTTCACAAACCTCAAAAAATACAAGATTATATTAAAAAAATACAATAATCATTTAAAAAGTAGTTCAAAAACATTCTTTAAAAGTCCTCATGAGGTCTCTTACTGATGCAGTATGAATCACTCTTACTGATGCAGTGTGAATCACTCTTACTGATGCAGTGTGAATCACTCTTACTGATGCAATGTGAATCACTCTTACTGATGCAGTGTGAATCACTCTTACTGATGCAATGTGAATCATTCTTACTGATGCAGTGTGAATCACTCATACTGATGCAGTGTGAATCACTCTTACTGATGCAGTGTGAATCACTCTTACTGATGCAGTATGAACCACTCTTACTGATGCAGTATGAATCACTCTCACTGATGCAGTGTGAATCACTCTTACTGATGCAGTGTGAATCACTCTTACTGATGCAGTATGAACCACTCTTACTGATGCAGTATGAACCACTCTTACTGATGCAGTGTGAATCACTCTTACTGATGCAGTGTGAATCACTCTTACTGATGCAGTGTGGATCACTCTTACTGATGCAGTGTGAATCACTCTTACTGATGCAGTATGAATCACTCTTACTGATGCAGTGTGAATCACTCTTACTGATGCAGTGTGAATCACTCTTACTGATGCAGTGTGAATCACTCTTACTGATGCAGTATGAATCACTCTTACTGATGCAGTATGAATCACTCTTACTGATGCAGTGTGAATCACTCTTACTGATGCAGTGTGAATCACTCTTACTGATGCAGTGTGAATCACTCTTACTGATGCACTGTGAATCATTCTTACTGATGCAGTGTGAATCACTCATACTGATGCAGTGTGAATCACTCTTACTGATGCAGTGTGAATCACTCTTACTGATGCAGTATGAACCACTCTTACTGATGCAGTATGAACCACTCTTACTGATGCAGTGTGAATCACTCTTACTGATGCAGTGTGAATCACTCTTACTGATGCAGTGTGAATCACTCTTACTGATGCAGTGTGAATCACTCTTACTGATGCAGTGTGAATCACTCTTACTGATGCAGTGTGAATCACTCTTACTGATGCAGTGTGAATCACTCTTACTGATGCAGTGTGAATCACTCTTACTGATGCAGTGTGAATCACTCTTACTGATGCAGTATGAATCACTCTCACTGATGCAGTGTGAATCACTCTTACTGATGTAGTGTGAATCACTCTTACTGATGCAGTATGAATCACTCTTACTGATGCATTGTGAATCACTCTTACTTATGCAGTATGAATCACTCTTACTGATGCAGTATGAATCACTCTTACTGATGCAGTGTGAATCACTCTTACTGATGCAGTGTGAATCACTCTTACTGATGCAGTATGAATGTATCATAGTATTGATCTAGTTTTTAAAGAGTTTTTGAGGGGCACCTATGTTAAGCAACTGGTTTAAAAAATACTTCAAAAATATAATATGAAGAAGTTATTAACATATAGTAGATTTAAGATCCATTAAAGCGTAAAACTCCAGTCGATTATATCAGCAGGGGAATAGAGTCTAATATAACTATCTTGGGACAGTTATTATTATTATTATTATTATTACACATGACAAGAAATATACACAATTTGAGAAAAAACAACAGGTAATTTGATTTGGACATATAATTTTAATGGATCTGGGTTTGTTGCCTTTCATTTGTCGTATCCCCAGTAAACTAGGCTTTTGCCTGTATCTCACTGAGGATATTTAGCATGAAAAAATAAATCGATACTTCTTTCCGATTTTTGATAACACAAAAAGCCCCGTTGCACGCTCTCATCAACCTGACAAACAGTGACACTCAACTACAACTGGAAACACCCTGCGAAACTCAACTCCTCACACATTATCGCTCCAGAAAGACCAAAAATATTCATCCCACAATATACTGCACACAATCATAAGAATAAAAATCAAAACAAATTCAAAACAAAAAAAAGAAAAACACACAGAAACACAAACACAATAACAACCAAAATTAAAACAATAATAAGAGACCCACACTCACGAGCTCACATAAATCCTTTCCACTCGTCATTCATCCTGAAAGCCCAAGTACTCAAAATCCTGTCGCAATAACAACCACGCTCCGATCGACTGTCTAAATGGTTTTCCTACCTTTACTTTTATTGAAGTCGGCACGCCATTGTATGTAATGGGAGCCAAATAAGCATATTGCCTTTGGGCAAAAGAGGTTTTAACTCTAGGGATGGTGAACATTTCATTAGTTGCCATGCGTGTCATGTGTGTCTGCTGAGTTTGCATCTTCCCCTCCTCTCGATGGTAGTGCCAATGCCTTAGATAACTACAACGCGAACACCAGTTACAGACACACTCGTCCGAAATCAATATTGCGAAACATCCCCCCGACCCCCCCCTCTTTAACTCTAATCATCCCCCCAAATGACCCCCCGATTGTCACTCTGAACACCCCATCATCGATAATTCCTCCGGCAGACAGTTTACCCCCATAGGCAACCGCATTTCTCACCTTCAACAAACATTTTCTACACCTTAATATATTTATAAAAGTCACACACGTTTCCCCACTCATTTACTTATCTACATATACTATATTCATTCTTATAATTTATTCACCATCATTATTTTTTTTTTTTTATTTTTTTTTTATTTTTTATTTTTTTTTTTTTATTTATTTATTTTTTTTTTTTTTTTCACCCATTCAATATAAAACAGTGTGTGACGACACAAATTTATGTATATTTGTATTTAATATTATGTATATATCATCATATTTATATATGTATTTAATCGTTTATAATTTCTCATAATCATTCATAAAATCAAAACAATTACCACAAACCTATCCTTTCCCGATTCCCAAAAAGATCCCAAAAATTTCCAATAAATATCTTAACAGTCAGAACTTATCCGATGAAGGAGTAAGGTGTCCTACCATCGGACCGAAACTCCGAACAAGCTATCCATCACTTGATGCCAGAGAATGTATTTGAGATGTAAATTGGCTATGTTCAGGACCTGATACTCTCTGAAAAGCTCCGCCGTGGGATACCGAGCAGGAAGTTTATTGATTATTTTCACAATCAATTTTTGGGAAACCTGTAATATGTGTTTCTGGGTTAAGGTGCATCCCCCCCAAACTGATATACCGTAAGAAAGTGCTGACTGACATAAGGCGAAGTATATACTTTTAAGAATATTTTCACTGAGCACATTTCGAATCATACGGAATATGTATCCTAGTTTTCTGATTTTTGCGCTCAAAGTGTTAATATGGACCTCCCAACGAAGGAACTGGTCAACATAAACTCCAAGGTACTTTATACTATCAACCCTTTCCAAGGAAACACAACTACAGTAAGACATGGGTGAACAAGTGTGTAGTGTTATGTATTTATTTGTAGGTGCTTGAGTTCTTGTAGATATGCTAAATGTGATGTATTTAGTTTTTTGGGAATTTAGAGTCAATAAATTTGAGTCCATCCATTCTTTAACTACACGCAATTCTTCGTTAGCCTTTAAGAATACATCATCCCATGTTCGGCCCTCGAATAGAAGAACCGTGTCGTCCGCAAAAGTAATAATCTTACCCCTGAGAGAAAGATTACACAACTGATTGACATATATCAGGAACAATATAGGTCCCAGAACACTACCTTGAGGTACTCCGAATCTTACAAAAAGAGGCTCACCAAATACACTATCACCCAATTTGACTCTCTGAGTTCTATCAGACAAGTAAGAAGAGAACCAACTAGAAGAGCGCCCACATATGCCCACCTCCATCAATCTGGTAAGTAATATTCGGTGAGACACTGTATCAAAAGCCTTTGCAAGGTCCAAAAAACTGCCAAACATGCCTTCTTATTATCCAAAGTGTTGGTAACGTTGTTTACTAGACTAAGCAAAGCAGTTTCAGTTCCCACATTCCTTTGGAAACCAAACTGATTAGGAGAGATAATGTTGTGCATATTGAAAAATTTCATCAGTCGGTCCTTCACTATTTTCTCAATAATTTTTGAAAGAATGCTCAGCAGAGATATGGGTCTATAATTTTTTAAGTCATCCATCGAGCCTCCCTTGTGTATTGGGACAATATGCGAACGTTTTAATGCAGTTGGGAAAGTTACACCTCTAAAACTCAAATTGATCACATGTTTCAGTGGTAGTGCTATAAATCTTTGAGTATGTTTTACCAGTGCAGATGTAATCTGATCAGGCCCCGGGGCGCTACTTGCCTTAAGTGTGTTAATAGTCGCTAGAACTTCTTTCTCCGACGTTGGCGTTAGATAAAATGTATATTCGGGTACTCTCAAAGAATGAAGAATAGCGTCATTCAATGACTGTTCGGTCGTTTTGTTCCTATTAAGTATGTTACGTGAGAGATTATTGCCTACATTGGCGAAATATTCGTTAATGCCACTACAAAGCTTTTTTGGTTCCTGTGTCAATGATACTTTTGTGCCATCAATGTTTAATGTAGAAGGGGCATTTCTCTCTCTCACAGTACATTAAAAACTTTTTTTTTTCCATAAAGAACTTGTTGAGTTTTGGATATCAGTAAAGATAAATAACATTTGATGAGTGCTTAAGTTCCGCAAATCCTAGTTCCATTTCCAATCCTAGTTCCTAGTTCCATTTCCACTTACCTCCAATACTAGTTCCATTTCCACTTACCTCTGCACAAAGCTGAGTTTTATTTTTTAGGGGGCATTGAGTTACTTATACAAGTATGGAGAATTATTAGAAGGTCATAATGACCTTTCAGGAGATTATTTCAGAATAATAATCCAAAGTTTCTACCCCTGTTGGGGATCGTTGGGTTAATTTATAAGTTGCTGTGGAAACGTTTACATTTGAAAACCACATATAGATTAAGGGCGCTGTGGAAACGTTTACATTTGAAAACCACTGATTCGTGAATTTACTTATTGAGAAATGTCAGAGAAGACAATTTCAATTTTATGAACAAACTCTGAAGAGTTCTCTTGCGAAAAAAAATATAGGAACAGAATATGTTTCGTGTGTGTGTTTGAATAACATACTATTATATTCGTAATTAATTATACGAGTACTATTTATCTTTTTTCAAATACTTTTAATGTGATTATTATACTATTTATATTTTTTCAAATACTTTTAATGTGATTAATTACTTATGTAAACGTCTGAATTATTTTCGAAAAAAAAAATATTCATTGTTACAGTAAGGTTAAAAAAGCAGCAGACATTTTTTTTAAACAAAGTGAATTTTCATTCGTCATTGCTTAAGTGGCCAAGTTGGACTTCCACCCTTGGGGGTTTGATTCGATTCTGTAAAAGAGTTTGCCTGGTAATTTACTAGATGTTTGCCTGGTAATTTGCTAGATTTGTGCGAGTATTATTATCTCTTTACATGAGATATACTATTCCAAACACATGCCATGACGGATAACAAGTTCTATATATTTGTATTACCAATACCAAATAAAAATAATTGTATATTTACCATTTATTATTGTATACCAATTATAAATGTATCATTTATTTTTGTACATCATTTATGAATGCTTCATTTTTAATTGTAAATCGTTTATCTAACATGTTGGAGATCATTTTCACCTTTGTATGTAATGCATTTTTTGTTACACTACAAATCTTTCCATTAACTTTACTCTCCTGAATTACGTTCTTCTTCCCAGTGTCATGTCAGGTCCCCTAACGTTGAATATCACTTGAGAGTAGACATCTTTGTCCCCGGGAGCTCGAAAAAGATCTCCAACGCCCCTTATGCCAGTTAAATCACGTATATTGCGGAGCCAAGAAATTTGCCTCCTGCCAACATCTCTTCGGCCTTCTATTTTGCCTTGGATGATCAGGTGCAGTAATTTGTACTTTGCTCCTCTAAGTACATGACCCAAGTAGGACACCTTTCGGATTTTAATATTAGTCAGCAACTCTCTATCAACTTTGGCTCTTTGAAGAGCCCTTGTGTTGCTGACCATATCCGTCCAGGGTATCTGTAGCATTCTCTGGTGCATCCACATTTTGAATGCTTCCAGTCGGTTCATACTACCAACTTGAAGGGTCCATGATTCCACTCCATGTAATAACACTGACCAAACGTAGCGTTTGACTAACCGTTGTCGAAGTTTCAAGTTTAGATTATCATCGCAGAATACGATTCTCATTTTTTTAAAAGTCGCATGAGATGATTCAATTCTGCACTTGACTTCGGTTTCTGGACCTGAATTATCACAGAATCCTCAGCTGAATAATCAGCTTTTCATTTATATTCCACTTCTGAAAGTTTTTAAATGCGATACTAGCGAATATAAAAAAAATATTTTAACAATTTATTAAAAGCTCTTGTCATAATTAACTATCAATTTAACATTCATTTTAGGTAAAGAAGCATTTCTCACATTCATACAATCAGATCACCTAAAGCTACAACGAATGTAGAACAAGGCATTCAAGAACAGCCATCTCAAAACAAACCTCTTCCGACTTCACGCCGGACAGCGCGAAGAAATCCTCCAACACCATATCATCGTTTGGACTGTGAAATTATAGAAAAACCTACAGAATCACAGCAGTCCTCTAATCGTTGCCCTGGGGTTACGAGAGAAAGTCCGATTTATCTTTCCGCTATAAGCACAGGCTCCCGTTGCATCATCTGTTGCCTGATTAGTCCACCTGTAGGGAAGACCAAGGTCTGAGAGAATGTGATGGATTGCAAGTAGCTTGAATGAGTGTACATGTACTTGTTAAATAATAAGTATTAAAATAATTAGTTGTAAGAATTTTTATCTAGTTATAAGTTAAAGATTATTAAAAATGAAATTATATGTATGAAATTAAAATTAAGTTAGTTAATAGTTATAATATATAAATTAGGTTAGTTTTTAAGATATAAATTTGTATATGATATAGGTATTAGCAAGTGCTTTTTTTAAAAAAAGGTGCTGGAGCTCACTTCTTGTCAAGCTTTTTGTAAACCGTAAAAAAGGTGGTGGAGTGCCACTCCACTGCGCTACACCGCAAAAAAAAAGGTGCCGGAGCTCACTTCTTGTCAAGCTTTTTGTAAACCGTAAAAAAGGTGGTAGAGTGCCACTCCACTGCGCTACACCGCAAAAAAAAAGGTGCCGGAGCTCACTTCTTGTCAAGCTTTTTGTAAACCGTAAAAAAGGAGGTAGAGTGCCACTCCACTGCGCTACACCGCAAAAAAAAAGGTGCCGGAGCTCACTTCTTGTCAAGCTTTTTGTAAACCGTAAAAAAGGTGGTGGAGCGCCACTTCACCGCAAAAAAAAAGCACTGGGCCTTTGGCTTATAACGTTAAGTAACTTTTTAATGGCTTAAACAGTAAACAAGACACTTTCTAATGCGCGAAAAAAGGTGTTCAGATAAGAAAAAATAAAAAGCAAGTTATGTGACTGTACGATAATCAAGTTTTCAGTATTTTAGTATGCATGTGAGTTTTGGACATTACATCAAATTTGTTTTTCATTTTCTTTTTGAATTGTGTTATTTCATTATAGTTAGTGTTTAAGTTTATGCAAAAAAAATGTTATATTTTGATTGAAAGAAGCTGAAAAATTGTTAGAGTTTGAATAATTATTTGTACTGAAACCTGTATCAAACTTAAATATAAATAATAAGCCATTAAAATAGAAAAAAAAAAATAGAAAAATCAACAGTTCAGTATTCGTTGTATGGGAAGAAACAGAAAATAATTCATGAATAATCAAATATGAATAGTCAATTAAGGCAAAATTTATAATTATAATTTTATTAATTGTTCACAAAAAATGGCAACTAAAATAGGAGGAACATTATTTAACAAAACTAATAGAGGTTTATGGTTTATGCCGAGCATAACAGGTGTTATTCCGTTCAGGTTTCGAGTGGTACACGAGAATTCCAAAACCTATATCGACATATTTCTACTCTTCATTTCTGTATTCACTCAAATAGGTTTATATTTTAGTTGGTGGAAAATAATGTTGATAGTTGGAAATGAAAACGGTTCCCGTAATTTTTTCAAGAATGATGTGACCGTTGATATAATAGCATCGAGCTATCTATTTTTTAATGCATTCTCTAAAAGAGACAGTCTGTCTCAAATATTGGAAACTTTTGAAAATATCACCGCGAATCTTTGTTCTATCGGTGTAAATATTGACTCTCGTAAATTAAAAAAAATACTGCTTAAAAAAGAAATCTTTTTACAAGTCTTGAATATTCTGAATATCATATCTGCAATTTATAGAAATGGAAAAATGTATTATTTAGTGGTTTATGGTTTCTTTGTTATAAAAACGATTACAATGACTTCATCAATAATTTCGTTATACACATCATTTACGTATATATTGACATATTTTTTGAAAATAATACATAGAGATTTGAACGAGTCACTGAATTTAAAGAACACTTTTACTCTTTGCGATCCAAAGACAGGAAAATTTTATTATACAGTAAAAAAATTAATGAGTAAAGCAAAAATCAAAAGAATCCAAGTTATTTGGAAAGTTTATAGCAAGATTTATGAAGGTTCTCAACTTATCAATGTATACTTTGGTGGCAAAATACTTGTTTTGCTATTTTTGTCCTTTTATAATGTCGTGATGAATTTTTACTGCACGTTGTATTATGTGGCCAATCTTCTGGATGGAAAGCGACCGGACTTGGATGTCACGTTAACCATTTTTGATGTCCTGCAGCTTCTTTTGTATTCAACAAATATCTTTATTATAATTTATACATGCAACAGTTGTGAATGTGAGGTAAGTTAATCCTACTATTAATTGATATTGCAGAACTCAATAAACAAATAATT
The DNA here is from genome assembly GCA_949825065.1 of Odontocerum albicorne. NCBI lineage: Eukaryota > Metazoa > Arthropoda > Insecta > Trichoptera > Odontoceridae > Odontocerum > Odontocerum albicorne. The sequence goes on along the minus strand of OX463859.1, from coordinate 4,893,320 downwards.
GGATATTGCAGAACTCAATAAACAAATAATTGGATATTGCAGAACTCAATAAACAAATAATTGGATATTGCAGAACTCAATAAACAAATAATTGGATATTGCAGAACTCAATAAACAAATAATTGGATATTGCAGAACTCAATAAACAAGTAATTGGATATTGCAGAACTCAATAAACAAATAATTTGATATTGCAGAACTCAATAAACAAATAATTGGATATTGCAGAACTCAATAAACAAATAATTGGATATTGCAGAACTCAATAAACAAATAATTGGATATTGCAGAACTCAATAAACAAATAATTGGATATTGCAGAACTCAATAAACAAATAATTGGATATTGCAGAACTCAATAAACAAATAATTGATATTGCATAACTCACGTAATAATAGAATTTTGTGTAGAAGTTTTTCACATTTAAATATGAAAATAATCTATTCTTTGACAATGCTTTTGTAAAGCAAAACACGTCTGTTACTTAAAGTCAAGTTTACTGTCTAGATTTTTTTCACAATTAAGTTTTAAGCCATTCTGTTTGAGTTAACCCTTTTAGCTACAATCCATTTTAACCCTTCCTGTCCTGTGATGTGTAACTAGTACACATTGCTTCTAAAAACTTTAATATCTCTATAAATATAAGAATACTGGGTTCAGATTTTAGGTATTCCTTCGTAATACATTAACGCATTACAATTGCAATAAAAGTGTCAAATAAAAAAATAACGCATTGAATGAAAAAAATAATACATATTATAGTTCGGAAATTCTAGGATGAGTCCTGTGACAGCTCACAAATTTTCCCCAATACAACCTTATGTAATGTATTTACCTAAATAACTTGCTATTTATTAGAATTGAGACTTATATTAAAGTTGATAAAATAATTAAAATTACTGAGCATCGTTACAAGGTTGTATTGGGGCAAATTTGTGAGCTGTCACAGGACTCATCTTAGAATTTCTGAACTATAATAATAATTAGCACTTATCGGCCACATCAGAGATATTTTGTGAAAATCGGGAATAAATTCACCAATACAATCAAACGTGTGGCAGTTCAATGAAATTTCAATTATTATCACTTTTAACTTCAAATTTAATTAATTTAAGCGATTGGCTATGAATGTTCTTATTTTTCCGATTTTAAATTTTTTATTTTTACATCATCATCAATGGCGCTACAGCCCATTGTGGGCCCCGGCCTCCTTTTTTGGTTTCATAATCGTGTGGTTTCAGATAGACAGGTGATTAACCCATCGTATCTTAGGTCCCTGGTGGGGCTGCCACCTTAAGGCCTGAGACCCTGCCCTGGTTTTCTGTTAGGGTTTTTTTCCTTCCCTTAGCTGGTGGGGTCTGGTTTTTAGGCGCCAGAGACTCGCCTTTCATCCTTCCGCTATCTGCTATGATCCACATAGTGTGACTACATTGCCCAGGGTTCGCGACGGGGACGCTAACGAATCGGACTAGCCAGTAGTGTTGCTGATAGTATGCAACTCGGCGTTCCACAGCATATTATAGACTTACACCTTCCAGCATAGTGTAAGTCACTGTTACCCTACTAACAATTCGAACCCCTTTTATTTTTACACGTGTATTCAATACACAACACCGGAACGGGCAGATTTTTTCAGCACAGGAAGGATTAATAAATAACTAAAACATTTCGTGGTGTTTTCGGTCGATTTGACTGCAGTGACTTTTTATATCTTGTTATGACTTACAGAACCCAAGTTTTTATGTATATTATTGAGTACTGATATTATACATCAGTTGATTGGTATGTTTTGTGTCTTAAAACACTTTTAAAATATCAGTTGAACGTGGTGTAATTTGATCAAATTTGCTTTATGAATTTAAACTTGGTTCAAAACCTGTAGAATCACTCTGTAAAATATGTATAGTATTTGGGAAATATATGGTAAACTAACGTACCGCTAAAAAGTGCTTTATTTTTAACATACCGTGAAGAAGCTTTTTTAACTCTGAGAGTGCTACGAGAAAAAAATATAATTGTCTATCTAGTGCAGAGATATATTTACGATTCGGACGTTCGTGATAAACATTTATTTTAAACAACAAAAAAAACAAAAAACAAATATTTTTACAACATAAATATATTTTAGAATATGTCCCCTTGTATTCTAAATGAATGATATTCAATTAAGAATACAAGGGTTGAACAAATTTCTTCCACTGCTATAGCAGTGCGCCGATCTCTCAGGGTTAAAAATGGGTACTAACGGGAGTTGAAATTGCGAGACACCTGGTTTTTATATAAGAGAATCCCTTATGACAATAAAGCAACCAAGTTATAGAGTATTGAATTAAATGTTCATTACTCATGACCAGGATAAAAATCACAATTAAAAGTGGAGTATATTGGGTCTTACCGGAGATGACTTTTTGAGCTACTTGTCGTAGGTCTTACCAGAGATGACTTTTTGAGCTATTTGTCGTATGTCTTACCAGAGATGACTTTTTGAGCTATTTGTCGTAGGTCTTACCAGAGATGACTTTTTGAACTATTGGTCTTAGGTCTTACCAGAAATGACTTTTTGAGCTATTTGTCGTATGTCTTACCAGAGATGACTTTTTGAGCTATTTGTCGTATGTCTTACCAGAGTTGACTTTTTGAGCGATTTGTCCTAGATCTTACCAGATATGACTTTTTGAGCGATTTGTCGTAGGTCTTACCAGAGATGACTTTTTGAGCTAATTTGTGATGTCGTATATACAGTAAAGAGTTTTAGTACTTGCTGCTAGTCTGTATCTTCTTTGTTCATTGTTTATAACGAAGAGTTATACAACACTATAATGGAGATTCACCAACAATTGTCAGATTTGAAGCTATAATTCATTAATGAAGAGTTATACAACACTGTAATGGAGATTCACCAATAAGTGTCAGTTTTGAAGCTATAATTCAATAATGTGGTAAAATATAGCATTGCACTTTAAATAATTTAATATTTTTTTAATTAATTAAGATTTATTATTTCAGTCAAAAGATATGGGAGATGAAGTGGGTAAATTGATGGCCATTGAAAGTAATGAAGCAGTCATATCAAAGGTAATTTATCAAGTTAAATAACTTAGTACTTAGAAACAGACATACACTTTATAGTATTCAATTGAATGTGAACTAACGTCCCTCACTTTGTTGTGGAGGACAAAATAAGCACCAAAATACTATTGTGGACTTATCATCTTAGCAAATTTTGATACGATTGGCAGTCTAGAATAGACACAACAAAAATAATGCAAAAAATACAACAAAAATAAGTGTAGATAGTTACAACAAAAAATAACATCCCCTAGAGTCATAACAGGCAAAATATTAAGAGAGAGAGTTAGAATCATTGATATCTGGGAAATATGTGAAGAAGAAGATATTGTAAGTTGGGGTAGAAACCGCAAAAGACATTGGCGAGGTCATGTGGAAAGGATGGACACCACAAGGGTTCCCTATGTAGCAATGCATGAAATATCCATTGACAGTTGTCTCACCCTTGGGGGTGGAGGTTCTTGGGAAGACCTCTAGGAAGATGAAATAATAGCTAGAAGTCAACATCTCAAGAGAGGAGATCCTGATGATAACAGACCACACGTCTAACTTAAGAAGATAGTTAATTTTCATGAAGTTCACGCAAATAAGCTAGTGGCATGACCGCAGTCAAGTCGGCTTTATGGATCCCCTTTTTTAGCTTTCAGTGTGATGTTTCCGGTCAAAACCTTTCAAAATTTTATATTTCAGATCTATTTTATAGTCCGTATTTTTATTTTAATATTGCAATAACATTTTTTCTAGATGCATCAGTTCTCTACGTATATGTGCCACATTTGGCCACACTTCACAGCAGCTGGATTTTTCAATGTGGATAATTCATTTTTCTTCACTGTGAGTATCTGTTTCGTAAAAATACAAATTTGAGTGTTTCTTTAACCTTTCCTTACCTGTGCTAAAAAAATCCGCACGTTCCGGTGCTGTGTATTCAATACAAATCAATACACATGTAAAAAAATGAGCGATTTAAAATCGGAAACCAAAAGATGGAAAGCAAAAAATCGGAGAAAGTAGAGATCGCAGTCAAAACTTTAGTTTAACAGGTCTTTGCAACACTGCATAAGATCTTTCAGCATACCTCACTCATTTGGTCTCACCATGAGAGATTGTTAAACTGTTTTTTTTAATATCAGATGAATTAAGTCAATGTTGAATTTACAGAAAAATTGAGGACTGCAAATGAGAATCGCTTGGGACTTAGTAGGATTAATAAGTAAACCATACTACATAGTTCAATTCAAGATCAATGGTGATGGTCCACATTTAAATTATACTTCAGAAAATGTAGGATAGGTCATGCGACATTTTAAATGTCATTTCTCAAAGAGATGGGATAAAATCGTTTTTTTTTACAAATCGAATAGTTTTTTTATAAATCGAAAAATTGTTTTTCTCTAAACTCACGTTTTAATTCCTAATTTTCATTATACTGACTTTCTAATGTATTGTTTGATTTGTATACATCTTTAAATAGGCCAAGATCCACTATGAATTAATACTAATTACGAACATTTAATTTTAGGTATAAAAAAATCGAAAATCCAATTATCGTATACCCCATCCCTAGCCAATGCAGACTAACGTAGTGACTTTTGACAAATGTCACCAAATATTATTTGATTTTAACAAACTGACACATTTTTGCTAATTTGTAACAAGATGTATTAATTTGTCATTATTGTTTGTTTTATGTAATGTTTTTACCTAAATAACTTGCTATTTATTAGAATCGAGGCTTATATTAATGTTGATAAAATAATTAAAATTACTGAACGTCGTTACAACGTTGTATTGGGGCAAATTTGTGAACTGTCACAGGAACCGTCCTACAATTTCTGAAATATAATTACCATTGTGTAAACAAAATCCTCATATAGATGATAAGAAAACTTAAGAGATGATGTGATTGGGTTGTAAATCTTGAAAATAAAAGTTTAAACTTAACTATAACTATGTTATAAGAGTCATGTCATTCATTTCAAATAATTTATATTATTTATTTTTTCAGATAACTGGAGCACTGATGACTTACCTAATTGTCATAATGCAAACTTTTACATAATCTTAATTAATTTTTAAAATAAATTTATTTATTTAATTTATGACACAATAATTAAAATTTTACAAATAAATGCACATAGGACAAATTGATACAAATATAATACATAAAATTAATGAAAAAATAATAAAACTTTATCTTAAACTAACATTTAGATACATAAAAGTAGTATACTAAAGAAAATGTAGCATGGTCCCTGTGATGTTTCACAAATTTGCCTCAATACAGCTTTGTAACGACGTTCAGTAATTTTAATTATTTTATCAACTTTTTAATATAAGCCTCGATTCTAATAAACAGCAAGTTATTTAGGTAAATACATTACAAAAAACTAACGATAATGACAAATTAATACACTTGTTACAAAAGCAAAAATATGTCAGTTTATTAAAATCAAATAATATTTGGCGACGTTCGTCAAAAGTCACTACGTTAGTCTGCATTGGCTAGGGATGGGGTATACGATAATTGGATTTTCGATTTTTTTTATACATAAAATTTAATGTTCGTAATTAGTATTAATTCATATAGTGGATCTTGGCCTATTTAAAGATATATAAAAATTATACAATACATTAGAAAGTCAGTATAATGAAAATTAGGAATTAAAACGTCAGTTTCTAAACTTTCGAAAAGAAAAACAATTTTTTGATGTATAAAAACTATTCGATTTGTAAAAAAAAACGATTTTACCCCATCCCTTTGAGACATGACATTTCAAGTCACAGGGACCATGCTACATTTTCTTGAGTATAGTAATTAGTTGTTTAAGTAAATTTTATATTTATATGTATATTTAGATTCCATTATGTATGTATATTACAAAATATTATCAAATTTGGCCAAGTAGACTTACATAACAGTGGAAAACATGTTTTATAGGAGAAAAAGTTGTGTAACCTAATTAATTATTTGAATGGCCACTATCTGTGACGAGTGTAATTAGAAGGCCCAGTACCAAGAGCGACTTGGAGTACAAGTTATGATGCCACCGGAGATGACTTCTCCTTCTTCTTTAAAGTTCCTTTCTTCTTGAAAGGCTCGATTATTAGAGCTAAATACAACATTGTATTCAATACTCTTGAACATTGCCAATTTGGATATGTTCAGTGGTACCATGCGAATGGATATGTTTATGGTACCATGGAATAGGATATGTACCACGGATATGTTCAGTGGTACCATGCGAATGGAAATGTTTATGGTACCATGGAATAGGATATGTACAACGGATATGTTCAGTGGTACCATGCGAATGGATATGTTTATGGTACCATGGAATAGGATATGTACCACGGATATGTTCAGTGGTACCATGCAAATGAATGAATGAAGTGTAAATGAGGAATGTTTTTTAATTAAATATATACTTCATATGTTGTTTATAGTTAAGGCATTAACGTTGTGGAGGTTTAAAGACATTGTAATTTATTTTTATCAAACACTGTTTATTCCACTTTTTTGTGACGGTATAACTTGTTTGCGCTCCCCTGAAGATGAGGTGAAAGCCTTGAAACCGGTAGGGCTATACCATCACAAAAAAGTGGAATAAACAGTGTTTGATAAAAATAAATTACAATATATACTTCATGATTGTCTCAGAGGCATAGCAAGGGCCTTCTGTGACAGGGGACAAGATATAAAATCTGCACCCCCTTGCACAAAGGGTAAATTAAGTGTTATTTGGGAATAAGGTGGAAGCTCAGTTGCCAAAACAAAATATGTATATGCATATTGGTATATCACAATATTCCTTTTTTTAATTTTTTTCATGTGTGTTATATATTTTGTATACATAAAACATAACATATCCCTGAACGCATTCATAGCTCATAACATAATGATCTATGATCTACATATAACATATCCCTGAATGCATTCATAGCTCATAATATACTGAGCTATGAATGCGTTCAGGAAGGGTCTAGAAAATTATGGGACTGTGTGTAAAGTTTAGACACGGGAACTTCTTATTTATACTATATCAAGATCTATGTAAGGGTGAAAATAGGCCAAGTATAGCCCAAATAATTTTATCCATTTAAAATATAATTCTCTTCTTCTTCTTCCTCTTGGTTTAGGTCATATGACCTGTTTGTTACGGTGGGCTGTCCTGGGATGATGACGTCCAGCTTTCCTTCCATCTTTTCGGCGGCCTTCCTGGTAATCTCCTGCTGTTAGGGTTTTCAGTCTTTGCGATTTTTGCCAATCTTATATCCTCCATGCGGTCCACATAATCCCTCCAGAAGCACCTTTTGCTTCTTTCCTACCTCACTATGTCTTCAACACCACAGACAGACTTTATCGTCTCATTTCTGATCTGATTTCTAAGAGTTCTGCCAGCGATGGAGCATAGGTTTCTAATTTCTGCCACTCGGAGAAGGTTTTTTGTCCTGTTGGTATCGGCTCACACTTCTATCCCATATGTCATGATGGGGCAGACGCATGTCTTATATATCCTGACCTTACTTTCGGTTAGCATGTGTTTGTTTCTCCATATAGTGCCCCGCAGGCAGCCAGCTAAAGCTGTCGCTTTATTAGTTTGTGCTCGTACTTCACTATATATTATTCCCTATTTCACAAAAATGCTGTCTTGAATGGATGTATACGTAATAGGTTGATCGCATACCACTCTTGAAAAGAATCTGCCCTCTAAATGGTACTATATAAATTGTCCTTTTTTTGTTATTATAAATATTTTTAATGAACAAGCTCCATCGCTTTTCGAGTGTATCACAAATTCAATTTAATAACATTGAAAAAGTATACAGTATTTCGGGACACCTTATTGAAATAGGAATCGAATAAATTACAATAGTTAAACTCATTTTTTAATTTAACTGTCATGAGCGTGGAGCCTTGCTAAGCGCGGGGCAACGTGTGGCTGCACTCTGTGCCCCTGCCTCAGGTCAGCCCTGGATGTCCTCAGTTATGAAATATACTAAAACCAGAAATTATTAGATTCAAAAACTTCTGAAAAGATCAGTACTGATATTTTCAGTGTAACTGAAAGAAAAACCAAGATGCAAACAGGATGTCACAATATGAAAGTAAAGGGCTCAAAAAATATTACTTTTGATCCGTGACTTTATATATTTAGCCTTATCCCCTCTTTGCCATGCCACTGGATTGTTTTTGTGCATATTTAAAGGTTTTGGTCAATATTCATAGCTAAATCTAAGGCTTTGAAGTTAAATATGAGCATTAATAAAAAATTTATTATTGTTACTTATTTGTTAAGCTTTTACTTGCACTATGTATGATTTTTTTTGTAGAACTTATTAAATGCCAGTCATTTTATGTATAGTTTTATTATATAAAATAAAATAGCCAGCGTATTCAATTTAAAGTGTTACAGGCACGCAGCACTTTGAATTGGATATACTGCAATCCATTCTTATAATTTCTTCATAAGTGAAAAACATGAAGACCTGCAAAATAGTCTGGAAAGGTGGAGAAGAATCTTGGAGGACAATGGATTGAGACTGAGCAGAAAGAAAACAGAGTATCTGTACCTACCATTTGAGAACACAAATGCTGTCACTCCCGTAATGCAAATGGATAGAGAAACATTACCAAATTGTGACTCCATTAAGTATCTTGGGTCACTCATCCATAGCAATGGAGAATGTGCAGCAGATGTAACACATAGAATTAGTGTGCGACGGATGAAGTTTAGATCAATGACGGGAGTTCTATGAGATCCGAAAATGCCAGTAAAGTTAAAAGGAAAAGTATACCAAACGATTGTCAGACCCGCACTCCTCTATGGCTCCGAATGCTGGATGATGTATAACTCTTACAAGCCTAGGTGTTACAGACATCAACAGTAAGATGGAGGAGAGCGATTGAGATGGTATGGGCACGTTCGACGCAGATCACCCGATCACATTGTGAACCAGGCAATCTCCATGGATCTTCATCGAATAACAACCAGAGCAAGACCAAAGAATTCATGGATAGTGCAAAAAGATAACCTGATGCAGAGGCACGGCCTGGGGGACGTAGTCCGGGACAGAAGAGCATACAACCTGAGGACGAGGAGAGCTGACCCTAACAGTCTTCACAGACAGTGAGCTAGGGTGGAGCCAGGGAGAAGAAGTCTTATAATTTCTTCATATGACAACTAGCAAGCAATATCAAGATTGATTTCCAGGATATTTTTATGAAGGAATTGCATATAGTGATCATTACTCTAGTTAAGGACTTTGCCTGAAGGGGATTTTCATTT